>MU271145.1:1831952-1949896 GCA_021432605.1 Coniochaeta sp. PMI_546 | reverse complement strand
AAGCCGTCATGCTAACTCTCGAATGTTCCTTCCCTTGCGCAGGCTGACGGACGCCTCATCCACGTCTACTACAAAGTCGGCGGTGCCGCCCCGCCGGCCGCCGATACCCGCGCCCCGGCCCACGCCCCCAGCGGACCGCGTGCCACCCGCGAGACCGTCGTGGACGGCTCCATGGGCTTCGACGACCCCATGGACACGGACCGCGGCGGCGGTTCCAGGGCGCGCAACGACAGCCGGCCCCAGAACGGTCTGTACAGCGACAGGATGGTCCAGCCTGGCAGCCAGCGGGGCAGAGGGTTCGGGCGCGGGAGGCGTGGCGGACCGGGGCCGGGGAGGTGAAGGTTTTTTTTCTTCGTTCTCTGGTGTGGTGATCTTTGCTTCTCTCTCTCCGGGGCGGTCGTCTACTTGATAGAAAATATGGGAGCCCAAGTTGATCTTCGGGGAGGCATTGAAGAGTCTGGAAGCTGCTGGCCTCTGTAATCTAGCTACGTGATTTTCGCTCGGCGTATCTGGTTGGATGGGATTGGTGTCTCGATATGTGGCACAAATGAGGAAGCAAAAGCCTCCGGCGACGGAGACGTAGTCAGCTACGCGTCAATAACATCATGAAACTTGACTTTATTTTCCGGCCTGTTACTTTGCATTTCAACAGGTTTGCACTCTCAGCTTCAGGGGAGAAACAGTGACATTGTGCGGTTTCGAGGTTTTCATTCCTAGTATGCACGACCTGACCCATCCATAGCCATCAACCTCTTCTACCACACAACGGTGCTCCCTTCTTGCCCTCCTCCTGACAACCAGTCGTGGCTTCATCCCCATCCCCATCCCCCAAACCCAGCCGAGAATAAAGAGAAGGAGAAGAAAGAAGAAGGGCGGAAGCAGCACGCAGTTGTATAAACCAAGTCGTGATCTGGCAAAAGTGGAACGGAAAACTTTCAAAACAAAAGCAATGCAAACGTCCCGCTCCCTCCCTCCATGACTCTTGATGGAAGAAATTTTTGCATGCAACTTCGAAGCACTGCCCGTTCTCCTCTATACCGCACAATTGTGGTCCAATTTGGCCGGTCTCCCGGGGACCCCCTTCCCTTCGCACCCACGTTTCGAACCGGCTTCCATGCTTTCTTTCCCCTATTCCCCCACAAAAGCTCGAGGAGACATCTGGCAGTCATAACAGCCCCGTCCGCGACCAGCCCCAGTGCTTCCTTCCAACGTTCTCGAATATAGTACACAATGGACGCCAGAGGCTGGTGACACCGGACCAGGAGTTCTGTGGCAGTTCTCTGACCTCACGGAGACGGGTCACGAAACAGTCTCGCCGGTACAGAGTCGAAGGAGGGAAGTACGTCTCCAGTCAAGCCTGCTTTCTACAGAGTCCGAACCCTCCGTTGTACGCGTTACCCCCCGTTGCCAGCAGTAGGAGGAAGCCCCCAGCAGCCTCGTCCAATTCGCGATTTATCTGGACATGAGCAACACCGCACCGGAGGTTTCTGGCAGTCCGGTTCGTTCAACCACTTTCTGGAATGAACTCAAGGCGGTCCTCGGCCTAAGCTCTGGTCGAACCGATAGTTCAATGCCACGGGCTCTGGTTAGGATTTCCCATGAAGCCCTCCTCTAGTGTCCTCTCCTCCAGATTGCGGATGAAGTCCCGGTTACCCTGCTGCTGGTTTCCGCGCTGCGTCTGCTGTGCCCGGCTGCCGCGCCTCCCCATGCCGCCTCGCCCGTCGAGGTTGCTGGACCCGTCGGCCGGCGGCGGGTAGTACGCCGGGCTCGGCTGGAGGCGGATCGGTTGCGTCGGGTCGAGGTGGCTCGCCACCCGCTGGATTGCGGCCGGGATGCCGCTCTGCTGCTGCTCCATCGTCGACGCGCGCTGCCGGTTGCGTTGGGCGGCCGCTTGCTGCGTGTACATCGTCGGCTGCTGGGCGACGGCACCGTAGTTGGCCGGCGGCATCTGGGCTGGTTGCTGGCTTAGTACCGGCTGGCCGTAGCCTCCTGTCTGCGCGGCGTATGGAGGCGGGGCGCCCGTGTGCGAGCCCGTGTGCGAGGCGGGCTGGGAGCCGATGTATGAGCCTGTGTGCGAGCCGGCGGCCGAGTACATGTTGTTGTTGGCGTACATGTTGGGTTGTTGGACGTGAGAGCTCTGCGAGATGTGTGACGGTTGCTGGTATTGGCCGGCGGCCATGGAGCTGTAGGCGTTTTGTGCGGCGGAGTTTGCCTGTGCTTGGGCCGCTTGGGCGCGTTGCTTGCTCAGGGCTTCGGCCTGCTGTTGTTGTTGTGTTCCCGGCGCCGGTGATCTTGCCAGGGAGCTCGACTTGAGGTTCATGGGCGGTACGAAGGGACCGGTGTACTTTTGTTGCGTGATGAACGGGTGCAGCTTAGCTTGATGTGGTGACCACCGTTCCAGGGGGTTGATGGTGAGTAAGCCTCTCACGAAGTCTATGAATGCGATGCGGTTGTTCATCTCTGAGGATAGGGGTCAGTAAGTCGCCACGTAGCGGAAGAGGGGATCTTAGCCTACCTCGGTCTATCTCCTGCTGCTTCATGTTCTTCCGCGGCATCGGGTAAGACTTGATAATCTCGGGCAGCGTGCTTTGCTGGAAATACTTCTTGCTAGGTTGCTCCTTGGTGCCGTGCTCCCGTGAGTACTGCTCCATACTCTTCAGATGGTATGTCTTGCGGCCGAACTCGTCGGATCTCTTCTCGAAGAACTCGCCGGCCTGTTTGCCCATCTCGATCATCCAGTTGGGCGGGTTTCCGAGCATCTCGACAATCCGAGACACTTGGTTATATTCCGAAGATCCGGGAAACAACGGCAGGCCCAGGAAGAGCTCCACAACTATGCACCCTAACGACCACATGTCGATGGCTGAAGAGTATGGCAAACCGAGCAAGACCTCGGGTGAGCGGTAGAATCTGGACTGGATGTAGGTATATACCGTCTGGCGTTCGTCGCAAGCCGAACCGAAATCGATGATCTTGATGATCGGGCTCTCGAGGTTCTTCAGCAAGATGTTCTCCGGCTTCAGATCGCAGTGGATCAGCCGGGCCTTGTTGAGCAGCGCTAGCCCGTTGAGGAGCTGCTGTGCGAACACCCGGACGAGGGTCGTGCTGAGGCCTCTGAACTGGTTCTGCTTGATGAGCTCGTACAAATTCACGCTCAGCAGCTCGAACACCAAGCACAAGTGCTGGCGGTGAATAAATGTGTCCCTGAGGCGGAGGAGATGGTGGTCATCGTTCTTGTCGAGCTTCGTGTTTAGCTGCATCACTTGTTAGAACAAACAGGTGTCAATTAGCACCATATACAGAGGTCAACCCTACCAAGTCGAGTACAGACACCTCCATCATGCTTTGGTTGAAGTAGGCTGTTCGATTTTTGATCACCTTGACGGCCACAACCTCTTGTGTCTTCAAGTTCTGGCACTTGACGACCTGACCGAAAGTACCCTGGCCCAGAACATCGAGGATAAGGTAGCGGTTTCTGGCGACACTGTTAGCCCTCTGTGACAAGACACTTGCATGGTCGACGCTGATCTTACTTGTGACCAGCCTCTTCTGAGCCGAGGATATCGTTGACGTAGAGAATGTAGTCGCTATCTTCATTATCGTATCCGTCATTCTTGGTTCCCTTGCTCGGCTTCGTCAGCACCCGACGAGGGTTTCTCGACGACTCGTATTTAAAGCTCGGATTGCAAATGCGATACGTCGCGGGCAGGTGGACGGTGAGTGCTTGGAGAGGCTGGGAGCGCGGATGTCAGCAACAGAGCTTCCGCAGCAGCAGAAGAGATGCGGCGATGGTGACGGTCTTACACTTATGAAGCCACCCTCCGGATTCGCTCGCCGAAATGGCGGTTGCGAACTGACTTTGGGACGCAAGTCCGCAAGCGTCCGCACCTTCTTGAATTCCGGCACGGGTCCTCTGACAGAGGGGCCTTGTTGTGGTTGGAAGCGCCGCGGCGACTTGGGATCGTTGGCGAACGAACCGTCCATCGCGGCGACAGCAGACGAAGGGTAGCCGTCTTGAGTCGAGACATATGGACTCAAGGGCTGCATCTGTTGGCTGCTCTGATGCTGCTGTCTGCTGAAGTAAGGGCTCTGTGTGGGGTAGTCGGACGAGCGACTCGGCGACTGGCGCTGGATGGGGTTCTGGGTATACTGGCTCGATGAGGCCTGCGTCTTGGGCGCGTAAGGCGAGGTCGGCGACATGACATCCATGGGGGAATATCGCTGCGCGGCAGAAGAGGGTTCCTGAGGTGAGTGGAGGTTCGATTGTCGGCCGCCGGAGGAAAGGTGATGCTGGTGATGAGGCCGCATTGGGTATTTCATGCTGGCGTAAGGATCATTGGCATCCTGCATGGCGACGTCGCCGTTACCGTCGCGCCCCTGCGGGGCAGTGACGGGCGAGGCGGAGTGGCTTGAGTGCTGCTGTTGTGGTATCAGGCCGCCTTGGTACTGATCGTATTTGAAGCCGGCGGGTGGCTGCGTCTGCGACTGCGACTGCGAAGGATGCTGCGACTGAGATTGAGATTGGCCGTTGTTGTACTCTCGTGGTGACATCTGGCCAGTGCCGTTATATCTTCTCGAGCTCCCTGAGGGGTCCGAGTAAGACTGCCATTGATCCATGGCGGCAGGGTTGCGCGAGACTGGCAGTCGCGCCAAGAGTCGAAATGAGAGGTTTTTGTTGTTGACAGTAGGCTTGTAACAGGCTGGAAGGGAAAGGTTGATGAGGTTGATTTTGGGCTGAGAATTGGGGAAGCTGTGTCAGTGGTGGTCGGGGTGTGTGGCCAGTGTGGGAGATGATGCTCGGACCCGCCCTGACGATGGAGCACGACTGAGCAGCCAACAAGCGGACGACCGAGCTTGTTGCGGCCTTGGTAAAGTAACCTCAAGGTATGGATGGACGCGACTAACTAGACGCAAGTAACTAAACGGTAGACCCAGTAGACATACGATGGTGGGGGGGATAGCGTGATCCCTGAGGGAAGACGTTCAGGTTGTTGGCGGAACATCAGGTCGTATCAGTGAATAAAGTAATAAAGGTACAATAAGGTACTATAAACAATGAAGAGACGCCGTGGAATGGACGCTAAGGGGGACTCACTCCAGGTCCAGAGCCGGGCTTAAGGTAGTGACTAATCATTTGTACTGTGGTATGGTTCATGTTTGAGTTCCCTGTGTCAAGGTTACCTAGGTACTTTACCTTCCCTATTACCTCTGGACTTATAGTAGTAGTAGGTAGTAAGAGAGCTGTGAGATAGAATGCAGGCAATTTTACAGATTTTACAGTGTGTACATAATCGACAGCTCACCAATTCACGGTCAAGGATGCAGACAAAAATGACGCTGGCAAGAAAGCAATAGTGGCCTCTGCTGTGCTGCTGCACTAAGGTACTCACTACAGCACGTGGAGGGTGAAAGGCAATCCATTACCGTTGGTACCTGATTACTTGGGCTCCACCTTGGATCAAGTTGGGCGAGACGCCTTCAACTGTGATTTGCAACCCAAAACAGTTTGCCGGCTACAGAATGGAACCTGGCTCGGGGGCGACCATGGAGCACCTGGATGCAGAATTGTACAGGTAGTAGGCATGTGAGGTAGAGATCGATAGGACTGATTTGCTTTGCTTCATTTCACTCTGCAACACAGTTTCAAGGTCGTAGGCTTGTATCCAAGGTGGAGCTTGTTGTGTCACTCTTGCCAAACCCGTAACGTGGGAATCAGCTTCTGTCCGGCCTTGCATTCCGTATTTGCCGATAAACGTACTAAAAGACACGGGAGGTAAACACCCAGAATTTGGATGCTGTGATTCAGCTGATTTCTTTCTGTGCAAGACGAACAATTTTCTCAGGTACTCAAGGAACCAAAGTTACAGTACCATAGTACATCGTGAATTATTCCGACTTTGGAGGCAGAGTGGGTGGTACTTTAGTGCTGCCAACACGCAAGTAAGGTACGACCAGTCTCGTTCATTCCGCACTACAGGGACACTCCTTTCCACATCGCCATGATAATGGAGAAACCACCAGCGGCACTACCTACCTGTACCTTAGGTATGCCGACGATGAGTTCGACGCTGCAAGCACCACATGGGCAGTTCAGGACGATCGTGAATCGTCCAGGTAACGATTCCTGCTACTCGAATCATAGCAACTAACTAACGAGGGGCCGTACAAGTCGACCGTGTCTATCATAACCGTCAGTCTTCACGCTGGTGTCATTAAAAACTATCGAAAGATCTCCCATTGACACTGGTCTTCTTCTCCCAAGCCGAGCGAGCGTCAGATCTTCTCAAATCTGAGCATCCTTCACAGTCTGCCCATCGCGCCTAAAATATGAAAGCTACCGTATGTTCGGCAACGCTCCCAGAGAACCCGAGAGCCCGTACGTACTCTGGCCGTCGAAAGTGAAACAAACACCCAGACCACGCTTCTTGGTAGATCCAGGACTCCTAGGAACTTGAGCCAGATCTAAGTCCCACCCGTAGGCACAAGAGGAGAGGCAAGCAGTTTGATTCTATGACATGGCAGAAATCGTGAGCTCGTCAATAAGAAATTGCTCAGAGGCAAGAACGGAAAGAGGCCGCAAATGCAGGAAGCAGGAAAGTTGGTATCCGGCGCAGGGAAAAATCAACAATCAATCGGAGAGGTATCAGCCATCGGACGAGAAGAATCCTGCGCAAACCTACAACAAGCCCAACCTAAAAACGGTATGCTGGTATGGAAATCACGAGCAACAGGGTTTGGAAGAAGAGAAAATAAGAGTCGAGAGAGAGAAAAAATGTGATACATCGGAGAGAAAAGTAAAACGAAGAACGAAGACCCATTGGTTTTCCATCCTCCACCAAGTCCCCGAGATTAAGGAATAACATCGTTTCGAACCTTCTTGGAAAAACTGCGCGAAAGATAAAGCAGACATAGATCAACCTTAAAACTCCTGGTACCGTGAGATCGAGACTGGTCGGCCATGACGATACCACGGTACGTAGCATTCTTGCCAATAAGTAGAGAGAGCGCAAAGCATGCCGCTGACCAAACTCCCGGGGACGATTCCATTTCCATCTAGCCTTGGTAGCCCCCAAACCCGTTGTTGAAGTTTTGGGGCGGAGTGGTCTGAGCCCACTGCGCGTTCTGACCTTGCTGTCCTCGGCCGGGTCCGTAACCACCGGCACTTGGGGGTCCAGCATAACCCATCGCCTGCGCACCATAACCAGCAGGAGACTGAGCTTGCGGGGCCGCGAAGTTGCCCTGCTGTCCGGCGTATTGACCTAGAACATACCGTCAGCGTTCGGCACGGGTACATGAGGCGAGTGCAGGGTTACTACATACCACCGTACTGAGGGAAGTACTGTGATGGCGTGGCAGGGTAACCAGCTCCGCCAGCACTCTGAGGACTGTATTGCGCCTGGCTGGGATCGAACGCACCAGCCTGGGCACTGGGGCTCTTGTCCTTACCCCACTGCTTGTCGTTAGCATGTCACACATCAGAGAAACATGAAAAAGTCTCCAAGACTTACACTGCACTTCAGAGGGCGTCCATTAACATTATAGCCGTTCAACTGGCAAATTGCCATCGCAGCATTTTCGTGGGTATCCAACTTGATGAAAGCAAATCCGCGGTCGGCTTGAAAACGAGACTCAACAACATATCCGAAGTTCTGGAACAAGGGCACGAGGTCATTCTGGGTCGTGTACGGCGTAAGATTCCCGACGTAGCATGTGGTCTGCCACGCAGGTGTCTGGTTGACGATCATATCGTAACTATGGACACCATGCGTTGGGAAGTGGTGATGGCCGAAGGGAGTGGTGGGGGTCATGCCCATCTGCTGCATCGTGGCCTGCTGAGCGATCGAAGGTTGACCCTTCTGGTTCGCCCAGTTGCAGCGAATGGCGCGGGAGCCCAGCCACTCTCCATCCATGGAACTCAGCGCTTTCTCCGCATCGGAGCGATCACGGAAGGCGACGAATCCATAGCCTCGAGAACGGCCGGTCTTCATATCCCACATGACTCGGGCCTCCGACACAGAACCGAAGGCAGAGAAGGCCTGCGTGAGGACCTCGTCGTTGACTTCATTCGACAGATCGCCGACAAAGATGTGGAAGTGGTTCGAAGTGTCCTCCTTGGTCGACGTGTTGGATTGGTAAGCCCAGTTGACGCGGATCTCCTATGCAAAATGTCAGAAGCGAGCCTCTCAAGAGTAGCGTAGAAGTCGATTTCCGTACCGACTGGTGGACACGGCGGCCATTCAAGGTCTGCATAGCACGTTCGGCCGCACCAGGATCGTCATACTCGACGAAGCCGTAGTTGTAGCCCTTCGCCTGTATACTCATCGGTTAGCAAACTGTCCCTATCTATCTGCATCAGGGCCCATGCAAGCCCGGGATGGTCAGACACCGAGAACCGGATAAGAAACCCACATTCTTGTCGGGGATGATCTTGACATTCTGAACATGACCCGTGGTCTCGAAGATCTGGCGAAGCACATCTTCCGTCACTCGCGGATCCAGCCCACCCACATAGAGCGCCCGCTTGTTAGGCTCGGGCGCCGCTCGTCGGGCAAACGGGCCGCCGCTGCCAGGAGACATGATGCCGCCGCTCTGGTCGCCGCTGCCCAACGGAGACGTGATTGCCGTCGGGATTGGATTCGTGTTTTGAGGAATATGGAGAGGCGGAGGAGGCATATGAGGAGCGTTGCCTTGGTTATTCTGCCCGTTCTCATACCCAGGGGCTCCGACATTCGGCTGAGGAGGGGGCGGAAGCTGAGTGGACTGTACTGAATCGGCCATTTTGACGGTGGTACCTGCTGCAAGGATTTCGTGACTTGAATGTCGATCTCGTAAAAAGTTCTAAAGGATGCGAATCGAAAGGCGCAACTTGGTCGGCCCAGAAATAAGACAGTATGCGTTCGAGTTCTCCGCGGTCGGAAGCAGACAGTCCCAGGATACGCCAAGGTATTGGGAAAGGTTTCAGAATACTTGTGCGATGAAAAAAGGAAGAACCCTTGGTATCGAGCTGAAAAAGATACTGATCTTCAGTTCCGGTGGTGGTGGTGGAAGGTTCTTTGCCGAGCTAAGGGCAAAGAGACCAGAATACGTAGGTGGATAGAGATGCGAGCACGGTCCTGCTGTTGCTGATGGACGGGAACCGACTTGAATAGATAGCAGAAAGCAGCACGGTGATGCGATGCAAAACGTCCGAGTCAGCTTAAAGGAGATGAATCCAACGTTGAATAGATCGAGGAGAGAGTGTGTCTAGTGGTAGAGCAAGCCTGAGGTAACCGGAAGGTTTGCGCAATCAAAAGACACCTGGAAGGGATTGACGAAGACAACGCCGAGTCAGAGACAAGGAGAGGCGGGACTCGAAATGTTGACTGAGATTTGATGAGCGTAAGGGAAGACAACGTTAAGAGCGCGACAAAAGGTGAGAGTGGAAAAGAGAAACGGCCGTGAAAGGAGGAAGCCCCGGAAACAGTCGCAACACAGCACGGTCGAAATGATAGCTTCGTCTCACTCCGCAAGATTGATAAACCCAACAACGAGAAAGCAGGAGGAAGAGGAGCGTGGGAGGAGGGGAAAGTAAGATGGGGTCGATTTTTCGAATCGTGCCATACCTCTATCACGTTAGCGCGACCGCTTGAGCTCGCTGTGGATTGGCGGAGAGTCGGCGACGGGACCCCTGTCAAAGGACTGTCAAGGGAAAAACAAAGTGGAGGTGTTCCGCACCGCCCTAACGGTTGGTCTTGACACTCGGACCACCTTGCGGTTTCTACACGTACGTGTAAGGTAGTGTGGTACCTCGAGGTATCACAGTCCAGGTAGGTAAGGTACCTTAGCTACCTAAGATAAGAGGGGCCAACACCTTGGTTATAATAAGGTACCTACCTACCTTACCTACCTCCCGTACCTACCGGTACCTACCTTTTACCTGCCTACCATACCAAGGGAAGGTACTTACATCTCGTTCGGTATGGTGTACCGGTATGAGGTTCGTGGGGCAGGAACCGCCGGCGGATGCAACAGTTTGAAGTGCAAGGACGGGACCTGGAAAAGGTACCCTACCTGGTAATCAATGATCGCACCCGTACCTAACCTTGGGTACTCTAGTCGAGGGATCCATGTTTGATATGACCCTTCACATGGCTCGCTCCCTCGTTGTACTTGTCGCACTGAATCCGCAGAACAAACCCTCGCGAGAAGGACTGTACCTAAAGGTAACTTTCACATTACAAATACGCGAGACTTTGCACTCACTCAGGCACCAAGCAGTTGGTTACACCAAGTCGACTCTGAGCACACTACCTGATATTTTCCGGCTGGCGTTCCCCTCGCGACTTGAAGCAGTTTGCAATATTCTGCGCCTCAGATAGGACTCTTGTCTCACTCTTGACGGGTGGAGCGAAGGGGATAACCATGGAATGCATACTAAGTCTACTCCAGCCAGCGAGGCTCCTGATAGATCCTGCTTCCTCGCCTTGGACATGTCTACGATCCCCGTATAAAGAGACAGCCTAAGAACAGCCTCCATTCGAGGAGTATGAGCAGCTTGCAGGACGAGGACTGCCCCGTGCGAACTGATTCAACCATCGCCTTATGTTGAAGGTGATGGAGCTATCCTGCAGCACGTCAAAGTGGTACATTTCAAACCTACCACAGTAAGGTACCTTAGATCTACACTAAGGTACCTTAGACAAGTATCTTCCACTCCAGTGGGGTTCTGGAATTCCTGACCAACCAGACAGTACAAAATAAGATGAACCTCTTCAGCAACCCCAAATGCTAACAGATTCTCAGGCCTGAACATGTAGAAAGGCTGCTTTCGAATATATACGATACTAGCAACACATATACTCTCAATATATGACTCGGTGGACTTGTGGTCGCGGTGGTGGTGAGGACGCCACAGCAGCTTCCCAAGCGTGGCGCCGATGTCCCTTGCAGATTGCCCCAAGAACAGAGCCTCACACAACAGATCCACTTTGCAAGGACGACATACAGTGCCCTTGACAATTTCGACCGTACAGGCCCGACAGGCAGCTTAGGACTCAATCTTGCTGCTGTGCCTTCCATAGGTACTTGGACCAGGGAGGGAACACAAGCTACCTCACCTTACCTAAGTCGCCCTTGCGCTCTCCGAGGTACACGTTGGAAGATCACACAAGATGTGCCGCCCTTGATTATTTGCCTTCTCATGACGTGGCACCTGCGTCGAGTTGCCGTTAACATACACGCCAGCCTCTTCGGTGCATCAAAGTATACCGGCCATCTCGAAACCCGCGAAATCCCCGTGATACTTGACATCCGCTGTTCGGCACTGCAGATTTTTGTTGATTAATCGTACCTTATCTTCCGTTGTGGACTTGAATACAACCACCAGCCTCTTGTTTCTTTCCTGTCGACGAATATCCTCCTTCCTGGTCAGGCGAACTCAAACATAGCTTTTAGTCATGGCGTCGTCAAACGAAATAGTCAGTGCTAAGCTGGACGAGCTTCAGAAGGCGATCAACGAGGTGGTAAGTCTCGCCATCTGAACCGAAATGGAGTCGGATTGAACCCATTTGAACCCGAACACTAACGAGCCACCCAGGTCGTGCAAGTATCTAAAGGCATTAAAGACAGCAGCAAGGACTCTAGAGGCAGCCAAACCGCCCCAGGCCCTTCTCTCGACACAAGGTTTGAGTCTGCCACTATAGACTTCAACA
Organism: Coniochaeta sp. PMI_546; assembly: GCA_021432605.1. Classification (NCBI taxonomy): domain Eukaryota; kingdom Fungi; phylum Ascomycota; class Sordariomycetes; order Coniochaetales; family Coniochaetaceae; genus Coniochaeta; species Coniochaeta sp. PMI_546. Next base: position 1,938,206 of record MU271145.1, on the reverse strand, counting down.
GCGCCGTCGATGACCTCGAGGCAGAGATTGTAAGTTTCGTCAGCGCATACTGGACTGCAAAAAGCCGTCCTGACACCCTTACAGATCAAGGCGAAGTCAGTCTTGCTCCGTGACCTGAATGAGCTGAGGGCCAAGAGGATGCCACCTCCTGTTGCCGCTCCCGTCGCGGCCATGGAAAACAAGCCAGTTGCACCGCCAGCACCGATGACTATTGATATTGAATCTCCGGTCGCCGACGCGTCTTCTTCTTCCGACCCGGCACCTGTACAGCCACACTCCTCAATTACAGGAGCAGCACGGCCGTCTAAGCAAGAGAGCAGACCTCCAGCACCGTTGCCCGACATGGGTTTTGATCTTTCCGTATCTCCGGAGGTGCGACCATCTCCATCTCCAGCACTATCACAAGCCAAGGCAAAGCAGGTCAAGTCGTCCCCAAAAACGTCGCCAAAGCCAACAACTGCCCAGATCGCGGCAACTGCCGGTAGACCCGGCAGTGCTCCGCCAAAGAAAGAGCCGAAGGCAGCCCCCCCGCCTCAGACATCTCGAACAACGAATTCAACACCCCAATCACAAACTGCGGCATCGTCAGCGCCCGTCGCTCCTCCAGCTCCGATGATGGCGGACGCAACGAGTCTGGCACCTTCCGTCACTCCTAGTGCCGCCACAGCCGCTCCAGTCCAAAGTCAGGGTCCGGCTCCGCAACCAGAGATGGTTTTCACAGACATGACGTTCTCTCTAGCTCCGACAGCGAACGAGCCCACGCATGGCGGTGGGCAGACGAATCTGCAGGCGGCAGCGCAACCGCAGAATCCTTCCGACGACAACATGCTGGACATGACCCAGTTTGACAGCCCAGGAGACATGTCGGGAAATCTCAACATGTCCAACTTTGACACGGGCATGATGGATCTGACCGCAGGCGGAATGGACAACCATGACAACAATAATCCTATGGGTAACAACGACAACAACAATGCAGCCATCGACATGTCCAACGTTGACGCCGAGATCGAGAACCTACTCAATTCTGCCGGGCCCAACTCTGGCGAGAAGCTGGACATGGATTACGATCTCGGTAACATCGGATTGGACAACAACAGTTTCGATGAGATGTTCTTTGAGAACGCAAGTGGCGGCGACGAGGACTTCGGTCAGGACTCGTACCCAGGTTTCTAGAAAGTGTGACCAAGGCGTTTTCGCTGAAGCTGGCCTGTCTGGGGTGGCAGCTGTAGCCACCCCGTTGGTAGACATGAGCGGTCTTGAGGAAGCGACTGGAATTAGGCAGTCATGCGGCGTCGGGCGAGGCTTCTGGACGGAGCAGACGGCTGAATCTAAAACAGAGGCACCGACACCGAACGGACATGCGGCTGGTTCAAATCACTTCCACTACCCTCACAGCGACCGCACTGAATACGCTGCTCCGGAGCAAGACTTAGCAGTGCAGTTCAGCAGAGTGTACAATCGCAAGATCGACCACAGAAATTGTCCTGGCACGGAGGAAATCGCTGACGAAGCATACTTCTACTGCATGCACAATCCTTGCAACAGGAAATACAAACTCACTAAAAACATGATGTGGCATTGCAGGGGTTGCCATGGTTGCTCGGGAGTTCACATATATACCCAAGCCAAAGGTATGCGTCCATCTCGGGGGACAACAGGGCCTGGTGTCTCTGGGCAGACATTAGTGTCTGGTCTATACCGGGGATCAGATGGGCTTTTCCACTGCAGTCACGATCCCTGCGCTACACGATTTCGAACCATAGGCAGGCTGCTACGGCATTGCGTGAACAAACATCATTGCTCGATGGTTCACGCAGCAGACACCCCGGCGACCGAGATAACACAAGCAGGCGCCTTGGGACAATCAGAATGCCAAGCAGTTTAGACTACATCCCTCCGGAATACTTAATTACCGGCCCTGGAGCGCTTGGCCAAAAAAGCGCAGGGTTAAAGACATGGAGACGTAGTCACAAGTAGTGTTACCGGCAGCGTGGGAGGTTATTAACATTTCTCTAGCGAGGTGGTATAGACATTGTAACACAGGAGATATTCAATCCACACATACATATCGATTCACATCTGTCATCCAGCTAGTTTGTAGCCAAAGGGGGTTTCTCAAGGACCCTGCGTAACCTTCCACATCCCCCCCAACATCGAAGGGAAGTCCGGATTCCTCCACCCAGACCAGTCGTGATTCAGTAACCCCCAGCCCTCGTCGTAGTCCACGGTCCCATCCCGAACATAATAACTCCCCTGCAGCGCCCAAACCGCCCACTCGGCATCGTTGCTCTCCATATACCCCGCCAGACAGCTCAGGTAATTCCGGTCCTGATCGTTCAGCCCCTGATTGCTCGCCGGCCCGCCCGTCATCCCCACGCCAAACTCGCTGAGTATGAGCGGCGCCGTGTACGGCTTGCCCTGCTCGAGCACGAAACCCGCAAAGGCCCCGTACTCGAGCTTGACGCTGTCGCAGTTGTTCAGCAGGTTGGGAAACGTGACGGTGAAGCTGTACGCGTGCATCTCCCACACGTGCTTCCCGGGCCAGCCGCTGGTGTCGAGCATCTTGCCGCGCACGTGCGTCAGGTCGGTGGAGCTCTGCGTCCCGCCCACGACGACGAGGACGTCCGGGTTGGCGCCGTGAACGAGCCGGCCCGCCTGGCCGACGAGGTCGTACCAGTCCTGCCGGCCGTTGAGGCCCTGGAGCAGGAACTCCCTGATCTCGTTGCGCAGGCTCATGGCCACCACGCCCCGGTGGGAGGCCGCCCAGGCCGCCATGGCCTGCAGGCCGGCCAGCCAGTCCTGGGTGTGGAAGAAGCGGCTGTTCCACTTGTTGTAACCGAAGGCCGAGTCCCACCACCCGTTGCCGTCGGTGAGGTTGCAGCACCAGCTCGCGCGGCTGACGTGGTTGTCGAGCAGCGTCATGACGCCGCGGGCCCAGAGGGCGTCGACGACGGCGCTGTAGACGTCGCGGGTCGTGGCGGTGGCGAGGAAGGGGTTCTTGGCCACGGCCTGGTTGTACAGGCCTACCATGGCGTCCTTCGAGGCCCCCGAGGCGGCTGCCGCGGCGACGAAGGCGTCGGATACTTTGAGGTCTGGGTTGAGGGCGTGGTCGATGCTGTAGGTCAGGCGCACGCAGTTGAACCCCTGCTGCGCGATCCAGTCGGCCAGGAAGTCGATGGATTGCTTGTGCAGGCCTTCCGGCACGTGGGCTTCCATGTGCCCGGCCCAGTTGATGCAGCGCAGCTTGACGCGGGTGTTGTTGGCATCTAGAATCCAGCGGCTTGAGGTGTGAAGGGGGAGAGCCTGGCTTTGGACCAAGGGGAGGAGGGCCCCGAGAATGAGGAGGAGACGAGCTAGGAGAGCCATGTTGACTATCTCAAGAGGTGCTGGGCTGACTATATCATCAGCGTGCAGAGCACGGCAGTAAAGGATGTGGTCCTGGGAGACAACGGACAGGGGATATATAAACGAGTGTGTTATCCGGAGCTTACTTTCCCACGCAACTGACTAGAGATCTATCTTATGGATAGATCTTATGGAGGATAGTCTTTAGCTTCAGAAACTGCGGCATGGGAATGAAGGATAGAGACGAAGCAGCATCGCGATGCCTTGATGTCATGCCTCGTAGGGGGAGGGTGGCGGCGCATATATATAAGAGATATATATGGACTCGGACATATAACCCCCTTCCCGCGCGACTCACTAAGAGTCAAGGAGCACGGGACAATCCATCAGAGCCCTGACTTCGTGGCTCATGGAGGGGAGCAGTGAGGAGATATCTGAGGGTCCTCATTCGCGCTTGCGACGATGTCTTAGACGGAGGTCATTGACCCTGAGCTGCACTACGGCGCAACGTTAGGTTGCATACCGACTTGGCACCTGAGTGAAAAAAAAAGCCACAGGAATAAAAGGCGAACGAGATCTAATAGGACGGCGGCGGCGGTGGATGATCTAGAAGACCGGGAATGACGGTATCCTCATGCAAGCAAGTTGTTAATGATGTATGGACGTGGTGTGTGTCCTTAGACCCCTGTTTTGGAGATTGTAAGTCGGGGAAAGCCATGTGATTGGATCACGGACGAGCTCGATCGACATCTTGGTCTTTCGGCCCTGTTTTGTGAATGAAAGTAGCATTGCGGAGTAGCATTTGCCATGAGGAGGTGGAACAAATCAGAGATCTTAGTACGGTGTCGATGAAGGAAGGTGTCAGTGATGAGGAAAATTACTTCGAAAGTTCTCATGGGTATATTCGACGCCACTTCATGTGCCATTTCCAGCAGTGTCGGTCAAATGCAGCGCACAACTCCTGGATTGGCCGAGGTCTATATTGCTGCTGTTCTAGCGGCTCCTCACTGCCAGACACCAAGCAGAGGCATGGCCGAGCTGACCACACAGAACTCTCATCCCCATGGCGCTTGTATCAGTCGATTGGACACCTTCGTGACCAGAACAGACAACTTTAATCACTGCTTGGAAGCGTCAGGAGAGATCTCTCTCGCTGAGCACTTGAACTCAGAAGTCAAGTGATAGGTTGGTTGTGCACCAATGTCTAGACAACGGCAGGAATATGGATCATACTTCGCTCTGGGATATTTTCCATTCTTTGCATGGGACAGCTGAAAATTTAGAAATAGTGTCATATTGTCAATGGCAAGCTTTATCTTGAACACCTTGAGAAGGGACCTGTTCCTTTTTGAAGGACCGTGTTTGCAATCATGTGCGTCGTTGTCGTAAACTTCATAACAAAACATCATCTGACAGGGAGAGTGCTAGCTTGCACAGGTTATGGCAATCCTAAGTACAGCACTGCCCAACCTCCAAAGTCCAAAGTGTGACAGGCCGAACGCTCGAGGACGGCAATATCGGGTATTTAAACAGAATATCAAGAAAAGAAAAGGTGGCTGGGCAACCGAAAGCCAAGAAGAGAGCATGTGTCTCTGAAAGAGTGCGGCAGGAGTCATTATCATGATGAGGCGGCATTGGCTGCTACTTTCGCCTCCAACTCCTTCCGCTTCGCCAACAGGCTCTTGAAGGCGCCTAAGCAGTGGACCAACGTTTCCTCATCCTGGGCGCAAAAACGGTAGCTCTTTTCGTCGGTTATGATCTGCAGGCAGTGGGCCTTGGTGCGGCTGACGGGGTCAATGTCCACAACGTTTACAATCGACGACATTGGGACGATAAATCGTGCCGAGTACTCAGACTCGTCTTTGTAGAGGATTAAGTTCCTCGGTCGTAGGACGGCCCACATGTTCTTCCACTGACGTACGCCACGCTTGCTGCGCAGGAACAGAAGCCGTCCCTGCCAGATGACACGGTCCGGGTCCTTTTCGATGTTGATGCCGCTCGCTTGACTGGCATTGCCGAGCCCCAGCGGTGGTCTGTCGGCTGACTGCAAAGCTAGGCTTTCTATCGAAGCCCCAAGTCGTTGCACATCGGCGTCCGAAAAGTCTGAGTGCGATGCCAATTCACCTCCCGACATACCAGATGAATCGAACTGCGAGGGCCGATGACTAGGGGATGTCACAACAACCGGCATTGGTGTGTCTTGAGGCTCTGGAGAGCTTGACATCAAGCGATCATGGTCGGCAAGTTGACGACTTGAAGAGGCTTCCTGGTTTGTGAATCCAAAGAACGATCGCCTTTGGACGACGGGACTGGCGAGAAACATCTCTTCCTCCTCTTCCTCGATTCGGGCATCACTTCTAATGAGCTCGACCCATTCTTTAGCGTCATTTAACGTCGAGGCCTGAAAATGAAAGTTCCTGGCCGGAGAAAATAGTCCAAAAACGTTCTGCCTTTTGTGTTTCGGGTCCTTCAAAAGGGTCACCGCTGTAAGGTCTGACAAGAATATCTTGTGTCGCAGCTTGTCCTCCTTGTCTGACTTATAGATGGATAGCGTGTTCGGTCGCAGAACTAGATATATAGTTTTCCAAGCCTATGGGAATTAGCTTCGTCGCTGCAATTCCGGGGAATGAGACAACCCTACCTTCGTCTTTTGTGTGCGCTTCTGCACATAGCCGCTCTTGATGACACGGTCGAATTCGAAACTTCCATTCTGGTTCACCGGGGAGAACGAGTCCTGAGCGAGTCGGTTTCGAAACCGGTCGGCAAGACTTTGACTTTGACGGGGGATATCGATCGATGTAGGAGGAATGACAGCATTGACGCGTCGCTCGATTTTTGCGCTCGGAGCAGCGGCCATTGATTGCGTCTGGACTTCGACCATCTCGACTGTGATACCAAGGCGAGTGCGGTTCAAACAGGTCCAGCCAAGAGGTAGCTTCGATTGTTGAGGTCGAGACTCGGTCGACCTAGAGGGTTGGTGACGGATCGCTTGGATTGCTTGGATGCAGAGGAGACAGTTCGTGCCTTCGTGACGACGACCAGCGACGCTCTGGGTTTGTAACGAGGTGAGGTAGCACCCAAAGCGAGGTGGGGAAGTGGTTGGTGTTTATCGAAGTCGGGTGGTGGGTGGTAGAAGCTATAACAGCTATTATAAAATGGGCTGGCGGACGCGTTGCCGGGTAAAATTAGGTAGACCTTCAGAACGCTGTTCCAAATCTTGAGCCCTGGAAACCATCGCCAGCCACACACGCTACACTACCTCAGATCTTCTCCAGGCGAGCGACCTCGATATCAGAGAAAGCAGCCAAACTGCGTTCAGATGAAACCGCGGGAGCGCATGGACAGGCCTGTTGGGATATGTAGCTACACTTTTAGAGCGCAGAGCAGGGGTTGCAATGACGATGATGCAAAGGTGAGCTGCAGAAGTGCCGGTTGCGGAAATACCAAGGATTCTGGGTGTAAGCCGTCCCAAATTGAGGTACCGTTGATGAAATTATGCGCCGGTGGCTTCAAGACAAAACTATGGACAAGAGAGGCTAAGAGATGAGACGAGTCCTGCCATCTGATGGATGGCACATGAGCCGAAGCGCGTGCTTCATGCGATAGGACGGATGGAATGTCGAGTGGCCGGCGGTTGAAGGTTTCAGACCTGCCATCTTTCCCCAGAATTGTTGGAGGTCGGGGGTGAATTGGGACGGCTTGACGAATGGAGCAATTCCCGGGTGGCTGAGCAGCGACTCGACACTTGGCTTACATGGTACTGTGGAAGTCACAGTGCTCAATTGACGATGCACTGTCTCGGCCCGCTTGTGCTTTTTGGTAATCACCGACCACTCATGTTGCTCTCACGCCTGTTGTACAACAAAGTGTACCCTCCTCTTCGGGTTCGTGTAATCTGTATCAACTTCAATATATCGCGCTCATAGTCGTTGAGTAGTGGAGGAGTCTTCATCTCCATGCTTCGGCTCCATGCATCGACTTCGTCTTTTCGACCGTTTGTCGGGTTGTTTAGTCTTGCATTCGGCGAAAGAGTCATCGTGTCCTGGAACTCTTTAGCTCCAATGTCAACACTGTGGTTTCTATTGGTTGATATGTTCTACAATAGGACCATATGCACTATTGATGCCACGGGGATTTGATCGATGGTTCATTCTCTCACTTTAAATATCAAACAAGGACTGCAAGGTACACAGATTATTTGAAGTTTATGAAGGTACTAGGATTAACCTCATGTTTCAATTGCCACACTTGAGCCTCGAACATCACTCAGTTCAGGCAACGATCAACTCGTTGTTATCATCCCCCTCCCCTGGGCAGATCACATTCGGCGACAAAAATGGCCGGGGAGAGTGCTGATGCCATCTTGGCCAAGGTCAAACAAGAGCTCGATGGTACGAAATATGCCTGCAGCTCGCTCAAACCTTTGACGGGCGGCACGTGTAACTTTATATACCATGGAGTCTTGACGCAGGCACTTCCTGAAGGTACTCAAGCAGTCCTCATCAAACATGGAGAGGGTTATGTCGCTTCTCACCCCGGGTTTAAGCTTACAACAGCTCGGTGTGTACGTCGCCATCACCAAGCGGATACCAGTGATCCTGAGCCATGCCTCTCCGACGACACTAACAGACTTGTAGAAGTTCGAAGAAGACTGCCTGGAAGCCCTAGCAACACTGCCTCCAGTCTCAACTCAGTCGTGTATCGTCCGGACACCTCGCCTCTTCCACTTCAACCCACAGACCAACACTCAGGTCCAAGAGTACCTACCGGATTCCGTCAACCTAAAGACTTACGCTATCAATCACCTGGCTGACAACCCATCGGGATTGAAGGACCGACTCGTAGGCATCGGCAACAACCTCGGCACATGGCTGCGTAACTTCCACACCTGGGCCGCTGACCCGGCCCAGGCCAAGCTACAGGCGGAGATCAAGCTCAACAAGGAGATGCAGATGCTGAAGAATACCATCAACTACGCTTCTCTGGTATCGAGCATAGACAGGTATCCGGGGATTCTCAGTGATGTGCGAGATATTCTGGAACAGGTCAAGAAGATGTCCGAGGACGAGATGGCAAATGAGGATAACCTGCAAATCATCCATGGAGATTTCTGGACTGGAAAGTGCGTCACATTCTGTTTTCCCCCCTGAAGCAAAGACAAGTCTGACACACCACTTCAGTGCTCTCATCCCTGACCGGCATCTTTCAGATGGTAATCAACCTACCATTTTTATCATTGACTGGGAGCTCTGCACTTTTGGTGTGAGGCCCCTTGATTTAGGCCAGATGATCGCAGAGTTGTATGAGCTCTATCTCTACCGAGAGATCCAGGCAGGACTATGGCTGATCCAGGGTTTCTGTGCCGGATACGGCGTTGAAGACGACGCGTTTGCCTTTAGAACAGCCATCCATGTCGGCACGCACCTGGTATGCTTTGGCAGCGTTCAGGGATGGGGGACGGCGGAACAGCTGCTCGAGGTCGTGACCAAGGGGAAGGAAGTTATAGTGCGAGCCTGGAACAGGGACCGAGAGTGGTTTCTCGCCTCCGAACTGGCTCCTCTTTTTAGCAGATAAAGTCACACCTTAGACAAGTGATAGGGGGTAGATCAACTAAAAGATGAATGAGATTGGTAGCTACACAGACGGGTAATCCAGGCTGCCTGTCTTACCTGAGACAGGCAGATAAATGTGCCATGTATGTATGCATCCCATTGACTTAAGGAGAAAGGTGTTCAACTTCGAACTTCATCTGAGAAGAAAATGCAGACGAGGAAATCGCCACGTGATCCAATAAAATAATGAGTCAACTTTTGCGATTCAACTCTCATCTTTACAAGAAACCCCAGCAATATTGAACACTTTGTACAATTAGTTCCGCGAACCTACATCAGCTATCCACAACAGGCGGAAGAAACTTTGTCGTTGTGAAGTAAAGCTGGTGATGGTAACAAAAGACCAGGCGGGGTCACTGCCCCTGGAACGACCCTGCAAAAAGTGCAACAAACAGGAGGCGGCACACGTTAGTAGAACGGAAGCAGTTTGCACGTATGTGTTGGCAATGATTTCACCTAATTTACTCGACTAATAAGCCATAGGGACTGCTTCACCCAGTATATCTACAGCAAGTGCGTGCGGCAAATCGGCGTTGTGGGAAAGGAGACACAGCCGCCACAAGGGGCACCGATATCAAGGAGATATGTCCTTGGTCTCTCTTTTGGAACGTCGTCCACTGTACTCTTGCACATAGTGAATGGCTATGTCGACGCTATAGTTTCTAAAGGCCGCCGATCACCCTTTGACCTCGACGTCATCTGCATCGACACCAGCATCTCCGACCACCCCAATGAGCTCTTACAGAAGACGCTTGAAACCTACAGGGAGCGTTTTCCACGGCTCAAGCTCGAGATAACCCCCCTCACCGCCGTCCTCGGTATCCCATCAATAGACTGGTCCGTCCTACCCCCCCTCAAGCAGGACGCCACTCCTGTCGAGCAACTGAGGGACTTATTCGACCGTCTCCCTTCCGCCACATCCAGAGCCGATATTCTCCGTCTCTTTATACGGCACCTACTGATCCACACCGCCCTAAGCCGTAACTGCCAGGCCGTCCTATTCGGGCACAGCACGACAACCCTGGGCGCCCTGACACTCGCCGAGACAGCCAAGGGCCGCGGCTTCTCCCTGCCATGGCAGATCAACGACGGCGTGCTCCCTGTGGAACACTTTTCTTCCACCCGTGATCCGTCTGCGGATAAGAAGAGTATCCGCGTTCATTACCCCCTCCGCGAGCTCTACCGTAAGGAGCTCGACACGTATATCACCCTGACAGATCCGCCGCTGGCAGACATTATTCCACCAGAGGAGGTGGTGGACAAGGCCAACTCGGTGGTATCGCACCGTGATCTGAGCATAGACGAGGTCATGGCAAAGTATTTTGCTGACGTGGAGGAGAACTACCCTTCCATTGTCGCCAACGTGGTGCGAACGACGGCCAAGCTAAGCCGCATCGATGCTGAGGAGAGGTGTGGCATGTGTGGCATGACGCTGGATGAGCAGGGAGATGAGAGGTGGAAGGGCGAGATTGGAGACGATGCGGAAGTGGCAGGTACCGGGCGTGGTTGGTTGTGTTATGGATGTGAAAGGAGTGTCCATGGTTAGGTGAAGCTCTAACATGGACAAAAAGGAAGAAGAAGTTGCTGGAATAAGACATCTGATGCAAAATTTGTGACATTGCTGCTTGATGCATACCCAGAAATGCTGTTAATTCAGCCAGATGTTGGCGTACCTCCGCTGTACTCCATTCTCAAACTTTTTGAAGCCCCCCAAGCCTGGTCTATGCATATAAATATATATACAAATGATGTATCACGATGTATGACGATATCGAGCGAAACATAACAAGAAGCCCTATAACCTTTCAAATCCCGAACACCAGCTACCTAATCTAAGCTGCAACATCAGCTCTTCATCTCCGGCCTCGTCAGGACGCGGTCCTCGATTTTTCTCAGGAGCTTGTTCGTCTGCTCGGCCAGACTGAGAGTCAAGATGGTATGTGGTAAGATTCTCGCGAGGTGGGGGAGGAAGCCCTTGTAGATGGCTAGGAATCCCTCCGTCCGGATCGTCTTTGCTAAGCAGTCGAAGACGCCGTTGTATAGGTTGCCGTTCTGGTTGTACATCCGCGACATGATGGTGTCTATGTTTCGAATAGGTTAGTTGGGATGATCGCCTTGTAACGTGGACAAGTTCCGAGCCTTACCTGGCGGATGCATGAAGATACACACAACAAAGCCGCTAATTGTACTACTCGCAAGATGCAGAGGTGCGCCCTCTTCCATACCCAAGTGCTTTACCAAGCGCCGCTTGGCAAAGAAGTACGTCGGCAACTGCACTGAACTGCCGAAGCCGGTCCGGATCATGGCCGCACCGACGCCGCGATATAAGCCCTTGACGCCCTCGGCCTTGAAGATCTGGCGCATCCCATCCAGCGCATTACGGTACTTGTGCTGTGTGCCCACCGGTAGGAAAGGCGAGTAGCTCTGCAACCTCGTCTTGACCAAGAAAAAGGGGCTGCCCGCCATCGCGCCCAGGATACCCGAGGTGGCGCCGCAAAACATGTTAACCCCTAAGCTCTGCGTCTTTGGATCTTTGAAGATGAGTTTCGTGGTGAAGTTGCGCATGGGCTCGTAGAATCCCAACCGGCAGCCGTTGAGCAGGATCTGATAGACATAGGCGCAACCTATACCTCGGTAGATACCCTTTAAGCCTTCGTTGCGCACGATGACGGAGACGCCGTGTATGGGGCCGCGGTAGAGTTTTGGCTGGTGGCCTTTGTCTTGTAGCTCGCCCTGCAACTGCATGCGGATCTTGACCGTCTCGAAGGGATGTGTCGCGGTGACGGCGCCGCAGGCGGCGATGCCGCCGGCTATGAACGCGCTATAGGGATGGAGAGTTAGCAAGTCCGGCCTCACCGATGAGATGATACCGTAAAGACGGAATTTCGAGCGAAACACATACCCGAGAGTTGTTGACATCGTGATAGCGACAGTTAACCGCGCCCAAAAAGTCAAAAGTGCTTACGCCGGTCTTAGCCGGAGGACAACCGAGATGGAGGGATCAAGCGACACGCGCAGCACAATGACGATGGTAGGAAATTGATACGATTAGGAATAAGGAAGACCAAGAACGGGAAAAGTGAGTGTCGAGTCAGTTAATTCATCATGAGGGCGCCATGGTTGCGAATGTTGCGGACGATGACACAAACTATCCGGGTCAGAATGAGCGAAGTTCGGGGTCTTCCCTCCAAATTGAGGCCCTCCAGCAATTGGCGAACCTAGACCTACTGTGGTACTAGACTTTAGTCCCGGCTGCACAACTCCGACTCGGAGCTTGCAGAGAAGAAATAAGTGGAGCCGTGATGATGACGAAGAAAAGCCCGAAACCGAAGTCTGAGTCAGATCCCCGTGTGTGCGGAAACCCTCTCTGATGACAAGCTGATCGATTTGCGTATTTTATCTTAGAGGTACTGTGTCAACGACTACGGAACAGTGTGAATACTGAGGCAGAGATTATCAATTTATACGTATCGACGCTTCAATACCTTAGACATAGATGTGAGAGCTTGAGCACGGACCATGCTTCAAAGCTTCAATCGAAACCCCCACAAAGTGGTTGATCTTGGCAATTGCCCCACGACTGAATTCGCGACGACGCGCCGCTTGTTCCAACTAAGTACCGTAATAGCTTCACTCGTTCAGCTTGGTTCAAATATCAGTTCACCTTGCTACATAATTCGGTGTCTGCCTCCCCTTTCGTATCTATCCATCAGCTCGCGCAAGCTTGATCAGGCAAGATGGCTTCAACACCAATGGACATCGACGAGTCTGCGTCCACTCCCACTGCGCCTCCTGCTCCTACTCTCAACATCCAGCGGACTTTGGGGCCCAACGTCCCTAGCACGACCAAAGTCTCAGATGTAATGGCCAGCTTCCGTCCGATGAAACTATTCCGGCGGGACGACGTCAAGGACACCAAGTCTAAACCATCGGTCATATCCATCGACTTCGACGACCCTGGCGAGCTCTGCATAACGTCGGAGAGCGACGAGACACTGATGATATACAACGTCAAGGAAGGGCGGCACGACAAGAAATTGCTGTCCCAGAAATACGGTGTCAAGCTTGCCAAGTTTACGCATCACAGCTCGAGTATCCTCTACGCGAGCACAAAGGAGAATGGTAAGCCGTGGGTCGAGGATGTCTGATCCATAAAACACTAAAGCAATGCGAATGTGTACGCTAATCTCGCGCTCAGATGCGATCCGCTACCTCTCAACACACAATACCTCCTTCATCCGCTACTTCGAAGGCCACACGGCAAGCGTGACGAGCATATCTCTCCACCCGGGAGCCGATAACTTCATCTCCTGTGGGCGAGACGACGCAGTGCATCTATGGGCCCTCAACGCCAAGAACTGGGTTGGCAAGCTACACATCACGACGCCCTTCCTGTCTGCATGGGACCCGTCAGGCAACGTCTTCGGTATCGCCTCGCCGTGGAGCTTCACCATCCTCCTCTACGACTACAAGAACTACACCAAAGGTCCGATCTCCGAGTTCGACCTGGTCGACAAGATGCCCAGTCCGCGCGCTGCCGACAACCTCGCCACGGGCTGGACCACCCTCGCATTCTCCAACGACGGCAAGCACATCCTCCTCGGCACCCGCGGCAACGCGCACTACCTCTTCGACGCATTCACGGGCGACCTGAAAGCCATCCTCCGCAAGCCCGAGGGGGGCACCCGCCGCGCGGGAGCGGGCGAGGCCCACAACGAGCCGGGACGGCTGGACAGCAGCGGCGACTGCTGCTTCGCGCCCGACGGGCGGTACGTCCTGTCCGGGTCCAAGAAGGACGTGCTGGTCTGGGACACCCTCGGCAGTCCCGTCGGGGAGGACAAGGTGCTCGAGCCGGCCTACGTGCTGGAGGAGAAGCGCGAGGCGGCCGTGCTGGCGTTCAACCCGCGCTTCAACATGTTTGCCTCGGCGGACCAGGAGCTCATGTTTTGGCTTCCGGACCCCCACGCCTAGCGAGCGGGCGAGGCCGAGAAGGCTGACAGGGAGAAGGAGAAGGTTACAGACGAGTTCCGTAGGGCGTGGCGCATCGGTTCGCTGGGGGAGGGGGCTTACATGCGATTGCATTTGTGAGGGGAGGGTATTTGCATCTTGTGCTTTTGGGCTGTCATGTCACATCGTTTGGGCGTTCATGGCAAAACATGGTCAGGTTGGGTTCGTTGAGATACCCCTTTGATTTGTACGGTTTATAGGCGTCTAGATGGACAAAAGCTGAGAGAATGTCATGTGACTGCTTTTCACATGGCGCGTAGATACTGATCAGTTGGAGCAGAGGGTCCGTGAAGTGCATACATAGTAGTCGGCGAGGGTATGCAGGTTTCGGTGCACCTGAAACCGTGAACGAAAAGCTAAAATATAAGAGGTCACGCCCAGAGTCTCCAGAATTCTATGAGAGATTCAAATAGCAGGTCGGTTGATCTCTTATCTCGTTTCTGGCTCACCGCATTCCACATTTACTGTTCCTTAGTGAGCGGCCATTGTTTTGGTCGCTTCGCGTTCGTTCGAATGTCGTGTCAGAGAGTAGCTGTTATGAGTGCCTTGCTCACAACAGTGAGTGGAATGTAGTAATCTTGACCAAACAAACAGATAATCGATAGAGTACCTGAGAGAGTACCATGGAGGGCGAATGATCAGGGAATGAGGTCTGGATTTAATGGAGGGCTCTGGAGGTACTGTTGTGCACGCGTACAGTTTCGTCTTCGTGGCCTTCATGGACATATGAACTTATCGCAGTATGTGGGACGTTCAATCAGACGGTAAAAAGACGACATATTGCGTTGGACACGGACTGGGTGAACTCCACCAAATCGGTCCAAATCTGCGGTGGAGGGCCATGTATGCACCAGAAGTGGACGAAATGGGATCGAGGCAAACTCTAATCGTCGGTCGTCTTCTGTCCCATGTTACGAGATGGGGCTGTAAACTCTATCTCTATCTTTTGTGGTCTGTTGTGTGGACGACAACGATGTCTTTGAACTGTTGAACATGACCTGTTAACCGCGTATTTTTAGCAAGACCAAAGACATGTTGTGGATCTCGTCTTCTGGCAACACGAGAAAATCGTGGGGCGCACTAGGATACGATGGCGATTGCTCCGGCGACAGGGGGTGAGGCTTGGAGGAGACATTCTCATTGGGTGAGTGACGGCTAGTTGCCGGTTTACCACTGACGCTCCTCTGCTGATGGGCCCCCCCTGCACTGCACTGCACTTTTCGATCCAACTCATCGAGAATCTCCTTGTCTCTGGTTGTTTCTGCAGCCAACCAGTCAATCGTTCCTGGTTTTGCTACAAACAACAACACACATTCGCTACATTACACCTTGACGCTTCGACTTCGCTTCATTCTTCGGTTGTGTTTTTCGTCATTCGCTAGACTTGCTTTCGACTTTAGCCCCTTTGCGAACCTTGACGACTATTTGTTTTATAATTGGTGTAGCGTTATTCCGAGAACGGGCAATAAGGGGGAGCCACAGCATCAAACGCACTGGACGGCCTGGTACTCCAGACGGTTGGACAGCGTCCCTGTTATCGTCCGAGAGGGCTGTCAACGCCTAGAATTTGAGACAACGAATCCATAGTCCGAACCGATCCGCTCTTCCTTCCGCTTCAGCTTTGGTAACAGCTATTCCGAGAAAAGAAGAAGCAGAAAAACAGATTTCATAATGAAGACCACACTTTCCGTCGGCCAACTGGCCACCATAGCACTCTCGATTTCACCCTTAGCCGCAGCATGGCCGTCATGGCCAAGGTGGCTCCCAGATATCGACTCGCTCGTTGTACGGCAAGACTCATGTAGGTTACACCGTTCAGACAAGTCATCATAAACTCATGGCTAACATACCCCAGCGTCGTCAAATTCCTCATCAGCAACAGCAAACCCATCAGCGTCAGGCACAGCAAAAGTACCATCAGCCAAATCCACAAACCTCAATACTGGCGGCATCACACCCACAGGCACGGGTAACAGCACAAAAACCTCCGCCCCGACGCACACCGAGTTCCCAGCCCAAGACCCAGCCGGCAACGTGGTGATGATCACACCCGCCGCGACCCAGCAAGCCACCAACCTGTACAAGATCGGCGAGACGATAACCTGGGGCTGGAACTACACCAATCTCCAGGGCACGCCCACGGCCATCGACGTCCTCGTCTCCATCGCCTCGACCGCCACCTTCACCCTGACGCAGAACATGACCTTTGCGACGCCCGGCTCGTACAAGTGGGACACGAAGCAGTACGAGCAGGACAACGTCGGCCAGCCGCTGCTGACGGAGCAGTACACGCTTGTCATCTACGACGCGGACGGCAGCCCGACGCAGACGGCCGAGGCGGGCTACCTGGCGCCGTTCTCGGGGTTCAAGTTCGGCCTGTACCAACCCAAGGGCGCCACGCCGCTGAGCGAGTGGTCTTGTGCCACTTGCAGCGCGGCGTTGGGCTCGACGGAGAGGAGGGCGATCGGGATGGCTACTGCGATGAGTGTTGTCACTGTTCTGAGCTTTACGTGGTTTGTTGTTGGGTTCGGGGCGTTGGTATGAGTGGACGATCTGATTCGATCTGATCTGAACCTGATTATTACCCGACGCATTGTACCATCTTCCGACGATATAAATTACCATTTAATGCTGGAAGCTGTCAATGTGGAGGAGGGAAAAGACGGATGGTCTTGGGATGACGGCCGATAATTCTTGTTTAAACTTTGGCAGGCTGGCTTGAGGTACTTCGACTTGGCGTTCGGGGGAGGGCAGAGTTTTGTCTTTCTTTGCCGGGGAAATGATAAAGCATTGGGTGGACAAAAAACACGGCGACAACCTCTGAGCAGGAACGCGGGCCTTTTCTAGCCTTAGCATATACAGACTTAATGATGCATATAGTAGCACATAACGTTACAGCTGCATTGCGTACAAGTGATACTTGTTTTGTCACATTTCCCAGGTTTAATGTACGCATACGGCAGTACGTGGGTTTTAAACGGCCACTAGACCATCCTAAGAGAGAATCCGCCTCCTTTCTCCTCTTTCTCCCTGCCTGAGAATATGCCGCTGAAATCAACGGCACCCATCTCGACAGCGTGCCCCCCGCGCATCGGGGCATTCGGCGTCTCCCTCCGCCGTCTCCTCTCCTGGCCAGCCTTGCTAGGGAAAGTAGGAAACATCGCCTCCACCTTGGGCTTGGGATCCTGCCGGAAGTACTCGTGCGCCAGCATGTCCTTGGCCGAGGGCCGCTTGTCGGGGTCGAGCGACAGCAGTCCGTTCAGGAGCGCCACGCCGGCTGTCGTGAGTAAGGGGAAGAGGGTGCGGACCCGCGACCTGTCGACGCCGGGCTCGAACTTGGCCGACGGCAGGCGTAGGGACCGCGCGTTCGGCAGCCGCCGGAAGCCGGGCCAGGTCTCGTCCGAGGGGACGCCGCAGAGGTTGAAGATCTTGGTGAGCTCGTCGACCTCGTTGGTGCCTTGCAGTAGCGGTTCGCGCGTGAGGAGTTCGCCGAAGATGCAGCCCACGCTCCACATGTCTATCGCAGGGCCGTAGCGGGAGGCGCCTAGGAGTAACTCGGGGGCGCGGTACCAGAGTGTTACCACGAGCTGCGTCAGTTTGGCGGGCGGAGGGTCGCCGACGTAGCGAGCCATGCCGAAGTCGGCTATTTTGAGGTTGCCGCGATTGTTGAGGAGGAGATTTGAGGTCTTGAGGTCGCGGTGGAGGATCCAGTGGTCGTGTAGGTAGGAGACGCCAGAGGCGAGTTGTAGGAGGAGGGTCTTTATTTCGGAGGCGAGGAAGGGCTCGGGCATGTCTTCGAGGATAGATTTTAGGTCGTGTTCAACGAATTCGAGGGCGAGAAAGATGCTGTTGGAACAATGTGTTAGCTGTGGTCGTGGTAGCCAGAGACGGAAGGGGTGGACTCACTTCTCAATCTTCCTTGTGTCCTCGCCAACGACAACCTCTTTTAGTCGGACCACGTTTCTGTGGTCGCAGTCCCGGAGGATCTGTATCTCACGCAGACCCGTTACCGGCAGACCGCTGCGGTCCTTGGGGTCGATCTTCAGCCTCTTGAGGGCGACGATCTTGCCGGTCGCCAGCTCTTTCGCGCGTGCAACCCAGCCGTATGCACCCTCCTCGATGTCGTTGAGCTTGTCGTAGTTCTCCACACTCCGACATTTTCCAAAACCGCCGCCGTCAAAGCGCAAGAGCTTTGGCTGGCCTGTCGAGTCTGATGTGGTGGTTGGTGTTGGTGCTGAGCCTGGTTGCGGAGACAGGCGCCGTCTCTTTGCTGGAGGACCATCGTCACCGTCACCGCTACCATTCGTTTGTTGAGCGGCGGCGGCCTTTGCTCTCTCGGCCTTCTCTTGTTGTTTCCTTGCCTTCTCTGCCTTCAGCCTTTTCTTCTCTTCCTTTTCCTTCTTCAGTTTGGCCTCAAGCGCCACGTCTTCTTCGGTGACGGCCCAGCGCGACGATTTCGCCTTGCTGGCCATTGTGATGGAGTTTAGGCCGGTTACTCAGTGACCATGCAGAGTCGGGACTTGGTTGTTGCTCCCTGGGTTCGGCGTGGAGTCGGTCATCAAGGTGAAAATGCATAAAATGCACTGCGGTAGCTGTATAATTAATGCAAGCTCAATGCAGCTCGTCGACTTGAGCTACCTTACCTACGCCTGCTACGGTACCTTCCAAGGTCGTGGGAGCATAACCGGAGGGGTGTTGTTTGCACAAGCTTTTGATCTCGGTACTTTTTCTTGTCCAATCAATCCGTTGGCCGGTTGAAAATCGTCCGGGGGCAGCTCCAACGCTAATGCAAAGAGGGCACAGGGACTCAGATTTAGCCCGCTATCAGAAGCTCAGAGTTCCCAATCTGCATCTTAACCGATCTGCATCGCCTTGATTTACATCAACTTCGCTGCCGTCGTCCTAAAAATGAGTTGAGCTCACAAAGATCGGTCCTGACCCCCGAACTTCACAGTCTCGTCATGAAAATGAGGTCGATCATGCCGCGTCTTGCGCGGAGCTGCCTTCAAAGCTCTCAAAGAGCAAGGCCTGCCTCACTCACGGCACTCAAAGCTTCAAGCTATCACGGCTTGAGGATACGAAGCTTTTCAGACAAACCAGCCAACACATTCGAGGATGAACCAGAGAGAAAATGGTCAACTCCCTTGGCCAAACAGCTGGCAGAAGCCATAGAAGTGAGCTGATGTTCTATTTCTCTCTGAGGGACAGAGTAACTAATATCTATCACAGGCAACTGGCCCTGTACCACTGGCAAGCTACATGCGCATGTGTTTAACCTCGGATACGGGCGGCTACTACACCGGCGCGATCGAGGATGGCCGAGATCAGTTCGGCCTCAAGGGCGACTTTGTCACGTCCCCGGAGATTTCACAGGTGTTTGGCGAGCTTGTCGGCATCTGGTTCGTTGCCGAGTGGCTTGCTCAGGGTAAGCCCAAGAAGGGAGTCGAGCTCATCGAAGTTGGCCCCGGTCGAGGGACACTGATGGACGACATGCTGCGTGTATGTACCCTCTGTCCGTATCATCGTCCAATACTAATCAGCCTATTAGACCATCAACCACTTCAAAGACATGGCGCAGAGCATAGACGCAATCTACATGGTGGAGGCCAGCCCCAAGCTCCGCATTGCACAGAAGAACCTCCTCTGCGGCGAAGACGCGCCTATGACAGAGTCCAAAGTCGGCTATCACAGCGTCTGTAAGTCGACACAGCTGCCCATCGTCTGGACCGAAACCATCAAGTCGATCCCTGTGGGTGCAGACAAGACACCCTTCATTGTGGCCCACGAGTTCTTCGATGCTCTGCCCATCCACGCCTTCCAATGCGTCTCCGTCCCGCCAACCAATACCACTACCACACCTTCTTCTTCCCCATCCACGAAAACCAGCCAACCAACACTCCAATGGCGCGAAATGCTGGTCTCCCCCACACCAGAAGATGCGACCCACGAGTCTCTCAACACACCCCCATCCCAATCGCGCTCCGGGCCGGTGCCAGATTTCCAAATGACCCTCGCCAACTCATCCACGCGCCACAGCCTCTACCTACCAGAATCGTCACCTCGCTACAGAGGCATCAAGAACCGCGTCGGCCCGGGAGCAGTGATAGAGGTATGCCCAGACGCTAACCTCTACGCCTCGGATTTTGCGACTCGGATTGGCGGCTCTGCTGCTAAGCCCAAGGCACGGCCCTCCGGCGCCGCGCTGATCTTGGACTACGGTCCCGGCGACGGTACGGTGCCGATCAACAGTCTGCGGGGAATCAGGCAGCACAAGATGGTCAGTCCCTTCGCCGAGCCCGGACTAGTAGATCTCAGCGTCGACGTCGACTTTGCGGCCATTGCAGAGGCGGCCACGAGAGCCAGTGAGGGAGTTGAGGTCCATGGCCCTGTCGATCAAGGAGCGTTTTTGGAGGGCATGGGGATAAAGGAGAGAGTTGAGGTATTGATGCGCGCCTGTAAAGATGAGGAAGGCAGGAAAGCGGTCGAGACCGCGTGGAAGAGGCTAGTCGATCGTGGACCGGGAGGAATGGGCAAGGTATACAAGGCGCTTGCTATTCTGCCCGAGAATGAGGGACGAAGAAGGCCGGTCGGGTTTGGGGGTGATGTGCAAGCTTGAATATGATGAGGCTTTGTACAAACCGTCATACATGTGTTGACGTATCACTACTACCCTAGGTATCTACCTGTAGGCAGAAAGGGAAATAACCTCGTTACCTTCAAGAACGTGATCGAGCTCGCGGTCAGACTAGGCTACTCGTCCATGTTCGAATATGGCCTGACTTGACGGGAAGGCTAAAGATTCCACCAAGGTTACGTAGGTATCTTACCGGGGGATGGCATGGTGCCTATGAATGCCACAGTTCGACGAGGAGCTCAAGATAAGGTTTCTTCAAATCCCATAGGCCGGCAGTTGGGTGACAGTACCTGAAGTACCCAGTCCTACTAAGGGTGAGTGTGGTCCGTGCAGTAAAGGAGTGCTTAAGCGCCAAATTAATGACCCTGTGCCTTGTGGCTGCCGTGTAACGCTGCAGGGCGATGCCATCGAGCCCAAAAATTGCCAATTTGGAACCCAGGCGTTTTTCCATCTAAGCCAACAGCCACACGTGAGGTGAGGTTCCAAGTTTGTTGCGAGTGACGAGCAGAGGTGCAGAGCAGATAGCGGATAACGGATAAGCTATCTGTAGCTACACCAGCGTCTCTCCAACCCTACCTTACCTTACCTCTTGTCCTCTTTCCTTGAAACCAATTCCTTGTCCACTGTTGACGTACAGATCGCGCAGCTTCTGCGTCGGTCCCATTCATCAACTATGGCATCTACCAGCACGGCTACGGTCACGATTGACCGTCACTATTTCGATACCTTGCTCCGCAGGTAAGTCTACCACAGTGCTGCCCTTACCTCATGCTAGTGCATCGCTCAAAGAAGCTTGTCTAACATTCCATTGCATGCAGGGCCAGTCATGTAAGTTTGCTCATCCGGGCTCTCCATCTGCACGTCTTCTAGCCGGCCAATAATCGCCTTGGCTACCCTATGGTCTAAGGCTGTCGTACTGACCTCAGCAAGGCTGGTCTCGATGTGACTGCCGCTGGATCTCAGCTGTCACCCTCTGAGATTCTCGTGCTACAGAATACTGCCAGAAAATATGGTTAGTGCGTCATCTAGTCCTTACACACGCGCAGTTCCCGGCGTAAAGTCGTCCAGTTTGAGGTTCGAGTTTGATCTGATATGTGCATTCCAGAGAATCTGAGACGGAACTTGATCCGTGGTGGAGTCGAAGATGCGACCATCGATGTAAGCTTGATCCTCCCGCAGCTTAGCCTACCTATGTACCCGCTCCAGATTCGGCCCACATTCAGTCGCTGATGCTCGCAAAGCTCCTCAGTCGAGATGACTCCGAGATCCAAGGCAACAACCATGCTCCAACCGATGATGCCTCACGTGTCACCCCAACAACGTACCAGTCCCCGCATGTCGCTCAAGCCAGATCCAAGGTCCCCACAGGTCTCTCCAGCAGAAACGTGACCACATACAACGGGGGTGGAGCCTCGTACAGCTACAACGGCGGTCATCGTAGCCACGTGGACCAGGCCGCATGGGCCGACGAGGAACCTGAGTTGGGAGATCTGGACTATGACGAGGAAGCCACTGTGGATGGCCCTGTCGGAGCCAACTACATCACTCCTCAGCGCAGCCGAGATGGCCAATACGACCTGAAATGCACCAGAACGGTCCTCCTGTCGAATCTGGCGGAAGGAACGACTCACGCAGACATCACCGACTCTGTGCGCGGTGGTCTTCTGCTGGATATCTTCTTGCGGCCTCACGACCGCTGTGTTGCCGTGTCTTTCCTCCACGCCGCTGATGCCCGCGCCTTCTTCGACCACGTGCGTAAGAACGACCTCTATATCAAGAACAAGCGGGTGAGCACTCTACCGTCCAAGGAAAGAAATAGCTATGATCGTCCTTCTAACCTCGAAGCAGGTCATTGCGAAGTGGAATGACAGACAGTTCACCCTAGCAGGGCATGCGGTCGGCAAGATCAGCGGTGGGGCGACTCGTAACCTGATCATTAGAGGCATCAACCCTGCTCGGCACACAGAGGAGAGCATCCGCGAGGACCTGAACCACATTCACAACCTAGTCGTGATCAAGGTTGAGTTCATCGGTAATGACTGCCACATCAAGACCAACTCGGTCAACTACGCGCTTTTTGCACGGACATGCATGATGAGCCGAGGGTAAGCCACGCATCCCTTGTTTTTATTCGTCTATCGCCGCTTCCAGGGATGTGTTTCACTAAACCTACCACAGAAAGTACAAGGGAACCAAGATCGAATATGGCCCTGATGAATGCGCTCAACCATACGAAGTTGAGCAGCAGTCAAAGCTGCAGGTACCCCAGCGCAGAGAAGCCCCACCCCTGCGAAAAGGCTCGAGTAACCTGTCGAACCGTTTTCAACTCTTGAACATGGACGACGAAGGCTCCGAGGGGGAGGGGGAGGACGAGATATCTGCTGGTTTCCATGCGAAGAATGGGGTCGGCATACGGGCTTAGGCAGCAACACCCTGAGCTGAAGGCTGCATGGACGGCGTACTGGCGTGTTGCTGACTTTACAGGAGGGTTTGGAGCATTCTATCCAGGACTATCTGTCTGATGATTGCTATTTCACCTGGCGTTAAGAGGGTCCCCAGCCGGCGCAAACGCCCTTTGGAGATGGTCTCGAGGTCTACAGTTCCCTTTGTCTCTATTGACTCGCATTATACCCTATTGTCGCTTGCAGTTCTGGTATCTTCTGTTAAGTCTTGTATCTTACCAACGTGTCATCGGTCAGTATGTCATTCGGAACAACTAAGTAGTGATCCCTTTACTGAGACGCACTGGGTCGAGATGATGGACTGTGGAACTTTGTAACGTACAGATGGCAGGCTTGTGACATTGAAGTAAGTGTAAATAGCCCCCACACAAGCTCCATAAGGTAACATAATAGAGTACCAACTACCAAACCCTCGGGTCGGATCCATTCCCGCTAAGCCTGTTGAGTTTGTCCCGGCCCAGGTCCTACCAAGTACCTACCTAAGCCTAAGGTAGTCACATAAATTCCTCGAGCGGCCCCTTGAACATAGAGTAAGAATACGAATATACTGTCATGTACGAAATCTCTCTTTGAAAGGACATAAGAATCAATTTTTGTACATATTATTCGGTATCACCTACTTAAGGTGGATTTTTTTTAAACGAAAGAGAATCTAGTGGGGTTAGGTACTCAATTTGAGTGCTTTGCGAACCAGATCATACGATTTTGAATAGTTTCATACGTGTATAATTCAAGAGAACCATTCAATGTAGTTTAAACACATTTATCATAGAAGGAAATGCCCCTTCTCCTCTTCTTCTTCTACCAAAAATTCAAAAGTCATCAGTCATGCTTAGCTATGCTACCTGTACTCATACATCGGCACTAGGAACCTCCGCGGAGCCGGCAGCAGAGACATGCACCTGCCAGTAACTCCTCCAATCGAACCACTCGCCCTGCTCCCTCGCCTTGGCGTCATCGCCGTGTCCAGGCTTCCACATCCCCAACAGCGTACCAGGGTCGTACTGCGGGAACTCGGCCTTCTCGGCCAGTAGGCCGCGCTCCTTGCCGTCGTGCAGGTACGCGAGGAAGTCCTCCGCCAGGTGGACGTACTGCCTGAGGCCCTGGTACACGTCGATGGTCGCGCCGGTGGTAAAGCTCAGCAGGAACGGCTCCAGCAGCGGCGCGTCCGTCACCGAGGGGTGCGAGGTGCCCAGGGAGGTCATGAACCACGACGGGTTGCCGCGCGCGTTGTTCTCCTCCACGATCTCCTTGACGGTGTCGAAGTGCGCGCGCCCGTAGAAGATGCTGCTGTGGCTGCTCCACGAGTTGCTGTGCACCACCAGCAGGGGTACGTTGATGTCCCTATTCAGCGGGCCGCTGGACTTGCCCGGGTCGAGGATGATGGCACCCTTGAACGGCCTCTTCTCGTTCGGACCGTCTCGGAGGGCTTGCAGCGCGCCCGTGGCGCCGTAGCTGTGGCCCGCCATGATCATCTCGTCCGTGTTTAGGCGGCCCGCCCAGCCGGCGAGGGTGGCGCCTTCACCATAGCTGTTCTGCTCCCAGACCTTGGCGCCGTCGCCGTCGTTGATCATCCTGATGACGCGAACAGCCTCTTCGATCTCCGCCTCGCGGAAGCTGAGCTGCGCATTGTGGAAGTCTTCGATCTGGATATCCTTGCCGTCGGGCGTCTGCACCTCGGACTCGTCAAACAGCAGGACGTGCTTGGCCTTCTGGCCCTTGACGTTGACGACGGAGCCTGGGCCCGAACCGTCGCGGTGCTCGAGCATGACGACCACGTAGCCGCGCGCCGCCAGCTCGCCGGCGTAGTGCGAGTAGTCTGTCCGGCTGGACACGGTGCCGTGCGAGAAGACGATGACGGGGTGGCCGCTGATCTCCCTCGCCAAGACTTGCTGCGGGCTCTCCTCCTTATCCCAGGTGGTGGCGAACTTGACATTCTCGGAGGCGTGGTCGCTAAGTGGCGCGTCGACCAGGGCCGGGATGGTGATGCTCCCGGCTAGGGCTTTGAGGGCACCTGTGAAGAGGGCGTTGGTGAACCAGTTATTGATATGCGCTGCTTTGGCGTAGCCTTCAGCCCGCAGGGATAGGGGTCTGGGGATCCAGGTATGTCGCTTGTGGTTGTGGTGCGGCTCCCTACCGGGGATGCTGTGCGCGACGGGGTAGTACAGGCTGAAGAGGACAGTCTGGAGCTCAAACGCCTTTTCGGATGTGCCCTTGAAGACGGCGGGATCGACAGTGCGGGGTGGTGAGACGGGGGCTTCGATGTCGACGACGCCGACCGCGTAAGGGCCGGTGTGTTTGGGTAGAGGATGCGCGAAGAGAGGTTGTCTGGTGATGGAGCAGTAGAGGACGTAGAAGACGCCAGCGAAGAGGGCGGCATATCGCCATTTCAGCCATGACAACGATCTCCGCGAGAAAGGTAAGAGCGAACTGGTTGTCGCGGGTGTGTGTGCTTCTCGCACTTCTGGAACTAGCTTCATGATGTGGTGTTGTCACTCGAGATCGCGATACATTCTACTATGCAGTAGGCAAGGTCAAAGGTTTGTCGTGAGGCAAATACTGCAAGTACTTGGCGGCTTCCAAGTCTTTCTATCTACAGCGAGCCAGGCATGCTTACTATTTTACTATGCAGTATTTACCTATGATGCAATGCTCAACGTCACCTGCGGGATCAGCCGAAGTGAGACCCACTTCGGCAGCCAGGAATAGTTACCATACTATCATGCATGTGTCCGGTATTCACGGTCCAATAGGTGAGCAGGCCGAGGTCACACATAACCCCAACCCTGATATCCTTCAAGTCAACACCGTCTGTGGGTGTGAAGACGAAAATACAATCAACCCCAGCAAAGTATCCAGCTTTTCATGTCCAGATCTGAATTAGTTCACAGCTGTATTCAACTCCCATCAGCGGCGTGTTCACTTTTGAGCGAAGTGCTGCTTGTAAGTCTAATCAAAAGTCGCCTCGATCCTGCTGCTAGATACCGTGCTTTGACTGGCAAAACTCTCCCAATAGCGGCTGGAATTCGATAGTGTGGGAGTGCTCCAACACAGCGAGCATATAGTAGCGTTGGACTCATGGCACTGGCTTCCCGGAGCACATGCTGTGTCTGATCTCTAATAAAATTACGATGGCCGCCTTGGCCTTCGCTGACCGGAGATCCATAATCAGTATCTCATCAATTTCTAGTCTCTCGTTTTTGTTGCTGACGCCTCTTGTGATCCATCTCCTTTCCCTCCTGTCACTCTTTAGACTCAAGGGGAAAGGGTCAACATCTTACAACATGCCATCATCGCAGCATGCACACTGGCAGACTCCTGCCTGTACCAAGTGGCCAGATATATCAACAGTAGCCCAGTCAACCAGCTTTTCAGCCGCCAGGACCTGTTCGGACTTCCGAGAATCACCACTGTCACTCTCTCATCAGACCTCATCCTGTCGACTACCGTTGATACCTCGACATACACGGGCATCATCATCTCGACATCAGCGGTATACTCGACGCTCGAGGAGATCTCCACTACCTCATCATCCCCCTTGTTCCCTCCCACCCGCCACCAACTGCCACAGCCAGGAAGAGCACTCATCCGCCTATTCCTGTCTTGAGCCTACACCTGTCACAGTATATACCCCTACCGTCACATTCGTCATCACGAGACCGAGTTAGCCACGGCCGAGTCCACGGCCGAGACCGTCATCACCCAAGCCGTCACCACCATCATCGGCAAGCCCGCGCGCATGACACTCACATCCACTTTGACGGCCCTCACCTCGTCCACAACCACCGCCACTCAGACCAGCACGCTCGTCATGAGTTGCGCCATGCAAATGGCTTCGCGCATTTCATGCAGTACGGCGCTAAGTTCTACATGGCGAATTCGATCACGACGCCGGGAGGGTGCTTCGAGGTGCGTATGAAGGCTGTTTCGTAAGCTTGGGATCCTCATGCGGCACGCCTGTTGGGAGTTTGGTTAAAGGATGGCAAGAGGGGATGCACCTAGTTCGATTGATCTCAAGAGAATACCTTTAAACCGACTTTAATTTCCAATGCAATGAATGACAATGACACCTTCACCCTCCGTCGTCCAGAACAACCTGAGCAGACGCCTGGTAGAATAGAAAAACCGTCCAACTTCTGCTCCATGTGTGTGGGAAAATTCAAATCAAGGCAAATCATCCAAGCACCACAACTGACCTGAACATCCATCAAACAACCCCCCAAGCCTTGTCCACAGGCAGACTGACACCGTTGATAGTCCTCGCCTGGTCGCTGATCAAGAACACAATCGTCTTAGCCACTTCCATGGCCGTAATGGCCGGAGCGCCGTCAATCGGCCTCGCCTGGAGCTCGTGAACAGGCCTGACCTGCTCGAACCCGACCTCGTCCATGCCGCCCGCTATCGCCTTGCCGATACTCGAGTCCACCGCACCGGGGAGGACGGCATTACACCTGATACCCTCGTTCCGGAA
This sequence comes from Coniochaeta sp. PMI_546, assembly GCA_021432605.1. Taxonomy (NCBI): domain Eukaryota; kingdom Fungi; phylum Ascomycota; class Sordariomycetes; order Coniochaetales; family Coniochaetaceae; genus Coniochaeta; species Coniochaeta sp. PMI_546. The sequence goes on along the minus strand of MU271145.1, from coordinate 1,910,672 downwards.
TCGCCAGGCGACATTCTTTGTCGCTCCGATCTGTTGACACAATTTCAGCCCCCGTTTTACCTTGCTCAAAGACAAGAAGGAGACAAAAACGAAGGAGAACCTACCAGCCCATGCTTACTAGCCGTATAAGCAACCCCCGCAACAGCACCGCTCACCCCCGCCGTACTAGCAACATTGATGATGACCCCGTCCCTCCCGCCCGAAACGGCCGTCATGAACGGCACGACCCCCCTCATCATCTTGACGGGCACCGTCAGGTTCACCGCCAGCACCCTCTCCCAGACGTCGTCCGTCACCCTGTCCGCGCTGGCGAACCTGTCCATCACCCCGGCCACGTTGACCAGGACGTCGATCCTGGCCCCGAAGGCGGCGACGCACACCCGCACCCCTTCCTCGCACGCCCCCGGCTCCGTCAGGTCCCCCTTGGTGAAGTGGAAGCGCCCGTGGTCCTCGACCCGCAGCAGGTGGTAGTCGAACTCGCGCGCGTCCAGGCCGCACACCCGGAACTGGTGCGCCAGCAGGAGCTGCGTGGTCGCTAGCCCGATGCCCGAGCCGCAGCCGGTCACTATCGCTACCTTGCCGTAGCCGAGGGGGTCGATCTGGGAGGTCGGCGTGAAGGCCGTGTCCGGCGAGGTGTTGTATAGCATTGTGTAGGGTTTGTGGTGTGTGTAAGGTTCAAAGATGTGAGTAGGATGGGGGAGGGATGAGAGAAGAGAAGGAAAGTGAAGCAGTGAGTGGAAGTGATAGCCCACACAGGGTGAGCAACCAGGCTATATAGAACCTTCAAGCCTCGTGACGCCAATGTAGATAAGAGTAGGTCAATGTATAGGTGTCTATACAGGTCTCCCACACAGAGCTCAGGGGCCTAGACCATTCTTGCCAAGTGGCACGATGCGGAAAGATATCCATTTGTCTGGCTCTTGTCAAAGCAAGAACTGATAACATGTAGTGCAACGAGGCGACTAGGGAACAAGGCTCTGCCGAAACGGAACTTTGCTGCTGCTGTTGGTGTTGTGAGATTGTCTTGCTGGTGACCTGTCACGCCATTCCACGGCCATCTCCATGTCGGAACGCGGGGTGTTGCCCCCTAATCGATATATGGGAGAGCGCGGGGAAAGAAAGTCTGGGAAAATCAGACCACTCTGTCCAATCTCCAAGAGAGATATCGATGGCTGGCCATGCTCAGACGATCACATACTCAAATATCACTCAGGTGGCAAAGAGACTACAAGTGCATGAGCAAGGTCCAGTAAATCACCTTAATATGCATATCTGAGCTGGTAAACAAAAGACTCCCCGTACTCCGTTCGAATGCCGCTCGCGAGACCATCCGTCCCGGTCAAGATTACTTCCTTGTAACGTGGCGTCCGAGATCAAAACTCCTACGCCTAGCAGTGTCCAGATAAGCTGAATCTTGCTTCGCGTAGCATTCAAAACTACGAGAGCAGCAATCACTCCGACGAGTCCCCCTTTCATATCGCCTGCTTAGACACCGATTGCAGGTAGTTCAGCAAGAATGTGCGGTCTGAAGGCGATATAGGCGTACCACTTCCCCTCCTAGAGGTAGAAGGCACAGCTTGCATACCCTCTCCGCTGGCCGAGGCGAGCGAGGCGACGCGCGATCTAGGCTGCTCGGCCATGACTTCCTTCTGCTTGCCCTTCTCGTCACCGGAGACCACGTTGGGCGATGGTTGAGCCTTGCTAAACAGAGATAGAAGTTTCTGTCGCTGTTCAGGATTACTTTCTTGCCTGTTCGCAAGGAGCCCTGGCGCGGGGAAGGAGGCCGTATTCGGTGAGTTCGAGGCGCCGGGATACGCCCTATTGTAGGATCCATTGAAGTTCTGAGGGATACCGGGGGCACGAGCCTGCGGCGGGCGTTGCGAGTTGGCCACCTGCGGCGTGGGCTCCGGCTGATTGACTGATGCAGACAGCGGTGGTACCATTTGCCTGATATCCTTGTGCATCGGAGGAGGTAGGGCTTGGGTGCTCGGCCCGGGTTGTCCCTGGCCCGGGACGTTCTCGGCCTGCTTGGGCCTGCTTAGAATCTGGAGCGCTCGGAAGGGAAGATTGAGCTCGGGGTTCATGGCAATAGCACCGATGCCGGATTGAGATGCGGCGGCCATGGCATCAGCAGAGGACAGCTGCTGCACGGGAGCCCTGGACACCTCCGCTACACGGCTTGGTCGCTCATTCTCGGCCTTTCCGGGTCGAACAGTGGCATCACTGCTGCTAGTGGGCGACAACGGGCCTTGTTTCTTGAACATATCCAGCAAGGTGGAGCGGTGTGCACTCTGTTGCTGATTTTGAGTGGGCTGTACAAGCAGCGGAACGTTCTGAGGTGCCGCCGGCTTCGCAGTTCCATCTAGCTGCTGATATAAGTTGGCGATGGCTGGAATCGACGGCAGATTGTGTGACTGATACTGCCGCTGTGCCACCTGAGGCCCGTCAGTAAACGAAGGCGCAGCGCGAGTAGACTGATACTGCGGTTGCAGCACTGCTCCTCCCATTCCTGGCCCTTGACTTTGACCGTTGGAAATCGGAGGCTGCTGCTGTTCGGAGTTACGTGTAGCGCCACTCTTGAAGGCATTAAGCAAAGACATCGCATGGTTGGTCATCTGTGGAGGTTGCATGTTGATGGATCTCTGTTGCACTGGCGCGCCCCCTTGATTGGGATAGTTTGGCTGATTTCCGAAGGAACCAGTGCCTACACCATTCCCACCAGCGGTCATACCTGCCATTTCCTGCAGCTGTGGTGTCGGAAGTATACCTCTGGTAAGGACAGACTGCTGAACTTGGGGCGGCAGAGGCTGTGGATGAAGGAGTACCGGCTCTTTCCGTGCTTGCCGGGCCTGGGGCATCTGAGTCACGTTCTGCGCGTATGGCTGGTTTTGCGTATATGTCTGGTTGTAGTAGTTAGGCTGTGCATGGCTAAGAGCCGGTACCTGGTTCTGATAACCATAGCGTATGTTCTGATTCGTATGCTGCGCAATGGCGAAATTCGGTGGGGGCTGCTGGTAATAGTCCTGAGGAAGACGTTGCGCGGGGTGATGATGATGAGGGCTGTGAGGCGGCGGAGGGTCGTTCTGTATATGATCGAACGGTGTGTGAGGGGTCCGGTCGTTGCTCGTAGCGACATGTTGCTGGCCAGAAGAGCCTTTGTTGTGCAGGATTGCCATCAGAGCTCCACCCTTGTCGTGTACAGCGCCTTCGGGCTCGGGAGCACTGAGCTGAAGACCCTGCGTAGGTGGCTGCACCTTTAGGAGCCGTTGCAGTTCCCTAGTGGCTCCTTCAATCGTCTCGATTGACGATGATGGCCCTGCAGCGGCATCGGTTTGGGTGCCAGTCTCCTCTTCCGTCTGAGCTTCTTCAAGAAGTGGTTGTGCTGACAGATGCGAATGGCTTGCAGCTCGAGCCGCGTCTTTCCTCCTCTGTTGCAGCACCCACTTCTTTAAGGGCACAAGAAAGGGAGCAACCATGTAAAACTTGTTGGCATTTGATGCAGCGGCAGCATCGTTGTCCTGATTTGTTCCTTTCTTCCTAAAGGCAGGGAGCTCAGAGAGCTTATACCACTGGATCTTGCTGATTTCTTTCCTCGTCCTGGGCGCAAATACAGTGTCCATAGGTACGTTTCGAAACACATAGAGCCTGATTTGCTGCTCTCTCATGGTAACCTCGATATACTTGACCTCGTCTTGTTTCGGCACTAGGCCGGCCGCCTTGATATCGAAGCCTGTCTCCTCGTCAACTTCGCGGATGGCGCATTCCAGATCGTCCTCGTCCTTGTTGATCTTTCCCCGGGGGAAACTCCAGCTGGCGCCTTTCTTCCATCCCTTGACGAGAACTGTCGAGTCCATCGCCTCGTTAAGAAGGATCGCACCACGAACAGGCACTCTCGTCTTGTACTGTAGGAAGTCCTCAAAGGCCTTCATGTGACTTTCGGCCGAGAAGGATGCCAGCAGCGGGCAGTGTTGGAATATGCGAAGGCAGAAACTGCGCAGGGTCATGGAAGGCAAGGTCGGGTCCAGCGGACGGATGAAGTCTTCGTAGAACCATTGCGCTTCCTCAACTTGGAAACAGATCCGGGCTACGGAGGAGAGGTCTTCTTCGGGAAGATTGATAATGAAGCGGACGCATAGATCGTCCAGCCCTGGAAGATGTGGTTAGACACGGCGGCATAGCAGGAGTCTCTGCGTCACGGCACCGCAACGGTTAGCGGCTTACAATCTTCTAGTTGCATCTTGTTTTCGGTCATTGCGATCGAATGAGAGTTGCATATCCACACTTTGGGGCTTGGTGGAGGGAGAAGTGTTGATGTTTCAAAGGAACATCAGCAGATGCGAAGAATATCGTGGGGACCTCGACGCAGTAGGAAACTGTGATAGACCAGCACCACAACGCCGTGCGCTGAAGGACAGACAACAGAAGCGTCGAGAAGACGAAAGAGCCAACGAAATATAACGATGGGTGTGGTTTGAGAGAACTGGATCAGGTCTCCGCAGAAAGCGCCGATGATGCGAGATAAGAGATGTTGACCAACGTATGATTCGAACGAGGGCCGCTTTGCCCCAGACTGGACTCGAGTTTTTGATATGTAACGCAAAGACAAGTTCCCGACGTGAGTATTCGATGGACAGGAGTGTGCGCTGGGATAGAGATGCCTCGGGCGTTGGTGGGTGGAGGTTGATACTCTCGTACTGGTTGTTGCTGCGTCAGGGACGACGCGGGGAGACGTGGTGCGAGGTCATTGCTTCACTGCTGAATTGTGCATCCCGATTTGCTGCCAGCTGGCTTCCGCTTTCGGTTGCTGCAGCCTCTAGCCTCATGGTCCAAGCTTCGGCTCGGACGCTAGCGGTAGGTACGTACCTACTTCGTGAACAACTGGCTGGATGAATGATGGCATTCGATCAGACAAGATCTTCCGCCACAGTTGAAGGCCTCTGTGGCGGTGCATATGTGGCTGAGCTGCGCCTCTCTCCACACCTAGGACAGGAGGGTGCATGTTGTCGTCATACTTGGAGGTCTGCCGCCCCCGAACGGTCCAGAACTGATGGCGCCGCGGAAACCAAGATTGGAGCGCTGAACAGGGGTTGATCACGTCTCAACACATGGAACGACGCCCACTTCCGCCACGGTGACTCTGAAGCATAAAGAGCCAGCATCTGGCCCACATTCAAACACATTCATTTCGTCTAATTCTGTTTCCCTTTGGTCGTGTGGTCACTACGGAGGTCTTGAGTTTTGGCAGTCTTTGATTTACGGGCAGTGAGGCCGAAAATAGCTTGCTGGAGCGCCTTTTGAAACAAACGAAACAGGCGGCCTCAACCAACCATCGACCCTCCGGACACGCCGCTAAGCGCAACACGCTCGAGTCAACAAAGGTGAAGTAGAGAGCGCGAGAATAAAGTCGCCACGGACTCCGGTCTCGTTTCTGGTGTTTTTAAGGGCAAACTAAAGCAAAAAAGCAGCAGAACCATCTCACTCTCATTCTAGGTCGCTGGGTAACTCGTATTGAAAATGGCATCGCTCATTGGCAAGGCTCTGGCCAAAAGAACTCTCAAGGACGCAGCCCAGAAAAATATCAACTCTTCGGTATGTGATTGAGATTCCTTCAGCAATCTCGGACCGGGTCTAACCGTCTGCGCAGAATCCTTTCGAAGAGCAAGTCCCAATCTATGACAAGCACGGACAGCCAACAGGCAAGACCAAGACTCGCAAACGTGGATACCCTACCGGCCTCTCCCCCAATGACACCAAGATTCTCAAAAGGGTGCGCAAACGGGCCTACCGCCTCGACATGTCGCTGTTCAACTGCTGCGGTATCCGCTTCGGTTGGAGTAGTGTCATCGGCATCATTCCTGTGTAAGCTTGCTCTCGGCAGATTGAGGCATCCGGCCCAACCTTACTAACAGCCGTTTCAGCATCGGCGATTTCATCGACTGCTTCATGGCCTTGATGGTGGTCAAAACGTGTCAGAAAATTGACGGTGGCTTGCCGGCGACTCTAAGGGCGAGGATGATGTTCAACATCGCGCTCGACTTCGGCCTCGGCCTGATTCCTTTGCTTGGCGATATTGCGGACGCCGTCTTCAGAGCAAACACTCGGAATGCATGGCTGCTCGAGATGTACCTGACCAAGAAGATGGAAGCGGAACGAGTCGGTCATGTCAGCGATCCCGAGTTAGGGAAAATCAATGTGCCGACTCATCCAGGGGCGATCCAGCCCGCGGGCAAACAGCAAGCAGCAAATCCACACAGCGGACAGCAACAAGGAGTGATTATGAACCAGCCAGAGCCTGCCAGGGTGCATGCGAGACCACAACCAGTTCGTGTTCAGCCCGGTTCCCGCTACGGTATCCCTATAAGTACTAACGGTAAGATAAGGCGACCTGATGGAGAGACGACGATGGCTGCGGTGGACTACGGTGTACGGACGTTGAGTTCTGGGGGTAACGTTCGGGAGGGTTATGGTGGCGGGAGGAATGGAGCTCGCGGTCAGACACCTACTGGCAGATCAATGCCGAGGACGAAGGAGGGCCTTGCAGTGGCCGCGTTGCAGTACGGTGCACGAGCTGCTCTGGATGCGCACAGCAATGCTCGTTCGAAGTCGAGCGGACAGCGATGATACTGGCAGTGTTTTCTTTCCCTTTGTCTCCTTAGATCGTTGTTTTCTTTTAAACCCTCTAGCATCAGGCGTTGGGGTACAATCGCGTTAGACTGTCTACAGAACGCATCGATAATACCAGTTTTTGAAAGTCATAATATGGGGCGGAGAATTGGAAAGGTCAGAAGGCGTCAGGAAGAACGAACCGGCCCTGCAAATTTACTCGAATGCACGACCATCCAACACTGCAGATCAACCTGTCTAGGTCGATTTAGAGACCGAACAGGCATGTTTGAGTCTAGGGCATAATGTACACCTACAATAGGATTACGGACTTAAGCGTAGTGCCCAAGTGGCCTTAAACTGCCTAGCCACGAAGTCGCCTTTCGTCGCCATAATTAAGCCCTCCCTATCATCTCGTATCAAGACGTGAGGTGTCAGGCTTTCCTATACCTACCTATATGTACCATCAATATCGGAAATCGCGCATTACCGAGCAGTTGTATAATCGTCAAGTGGTCTGGTCCTCTAATCGTACCGTATGATGGCAGAAGAGTTGGTGCACGATGAGGTAGCACACCAACAAACGAAACCCTGTAGTAGGTAGGTGTATCTATTACCCGTGACACCTCCAGCCTTGGTAGGCCCGGGAGAGGCCACATGGGTACAAGGGTAAGACTGCATTGCAATGCAGTGTAAATAAAGCAGGAACATGGCCGATTGCCGGAGAGGTGCAAAGCTAGGGACGCGCCAAGCCAGAGCTGGCATGAGCCTTGATCTCCGATGGGTTATCAGATCATCAGATAACAAGGGGGCCATCATCCGAGCTCAGCGAAAGTCACTGGATCTCGTGTCGATATTCCAGGCTGAAGTCAAGACTGCTCCAGTTATCTGAGAGGAACGCGGATCGCGCTCCACTGGCGGTGGTCGACCAGCCCGCGATTGAGTCATCGAGTGGATGATGCCTTTGGTTTCTTTGTTGGGTGACCTGAACGATGATGTATGTTGAAGCGCTTCGGATCTGGCAAAGGTGTAGGCTGGAAGACAAGTGGCCGCTCCAACAGCTCAATTATCTTACATTGTGTACCCCCGTAACTCCGAGCAGTAAGTCGGAGGCTGGTTCGGCTGATGGAACCGCGTGTTGTCTGGCGAGTTGATCCAGGTTTTTTTTTGCGGACGGTTGGTCCCCGCCATGTTGCGCTCCTTCCAAGCACGGCCCATGAGACGCGGTTTTGGCTCTGTCGACGCGTCTTGTGTGGACCCACATAGACGTGCTTTAGTTTCCATTTAAGCTGCCCTTCCCGTTCACGTCTTCTCTCCAGCTTTCATCCCACTCGACATCGCGCTCAAGACACTTTGACATATACAATTGTCTCTGCAGTTCGTCTCTAAACCACTTCAACCTCTCCTCATTCCCTCTCAGAGAGTGCAACATCTGCATTCTCCTTTCCCGCAATGGCTTCGACAATCACACCTTCCAAGCAGGTAAGTACCTACTCGACGTCACCACTTTGCGCGACCACAACCGCGTCGCGTCACATTGCGCATCACTAACAGGCTTCCAATACAGGCTGCTGCTGCAATTGAGTCTCTGAAGATGGAGTCTCCTGTGAAGAAGCTCAACTTCTCCCAGGCCGACAAAGAGAACAAGCCGTTCGATGCCGACCTTGCCACCCTTGAGGCAGAGATTGACGCGAAACACTCCGAGGAGATCAGCTCCAAGGCCTCGACACAAACAACACAGAAGGTTGAGGAGCAAACTCCTGCACCCAAGCCTGAGGACGACGAGCCGCTTCTGGCGGAAAACCCTGGGCGGTTCGTCCTGTTCCCCATCAAGTATCACGAGGTACGCGTCGCGTCTCCACTCCACCACGCGTAAAGTGCCTCTCCCTTCTAACACTGTCTCAGATCTGGCAAATGTATAAGAAGGCTGAAGCTTCTTTCTGGACTGCCGAGGAGATTGATCTCTCCAAGGATATGCACGACTGGAACAACCGTCTCAACGACGACGAGAAGTTCTTCGTGTCGCACATTCTTGCCTTCTTTGCCGCCTCTGATGGCATTGTCAACGAGAACTTGGTTGAGCGCTTTAGTGCTGAGGTCCAAGTCCCCGAAGCTCGCTGCTTCTATGGCTTCCAGATCATGATGGAGAACATCCACTCGGAGACATACTCTCTCCTCATCGACACATATATCAAGGAGCCCGCCCAGCGCACCCATCTCTTCAATGCCATTGACACCATCCCCTGCATCCGGAAGAAGGCCGACTGGGCCATCCGCTGGATCCAGGACAAGAAGTCGACCTTCGCTCAGCGCCTGGTTGCCTTCGCCGCCGTTGAGGGTATCTTCTTCAGCGGTGCTTTTGCCTCTATCTTCTGGCTCAAGAAGCGTGGCCTCATGCCCGGCCTGACTTTCTCCAACGAGCTTATCTCTCGTGACGAGGGTCTTCACACCGACTTTGCCTGCCTCCTGTTCTCTCACATGAAGCACCGTCCTAGCAAGCAGGTCGTTGAGGACATTATTGTCGATGCCGTCAGAATCGAGCAGGAGTTCCTGACCGAGGCTCTGCCCTGTGCACTCCTCGGCATGAACTCGAACCTGATGAAGCAGTACATCGAGTTCGTGGCCGACCGTCTCCTTGTCGCCCTCGGCAACGAGAAGGTTTACCGCTCCAGCAACCCCTTCGACTTCATGGAGAACATCTCTCTTGGAGGCAAGACCAACTTCTTCGAGAAGCGTGTCGGCGAGTACCAGAAGGCGGGTGTGATGAACAGCACCAAGAAGCCCGCTGCTGATACCGCAGATAAGGCTGAGGACGTCAATGGTGGCGACTTCAGCTTCGACGACGACTTTTAAACTGGTGCCGCTACCTGCACAACACTACTCATCTTAATACCCCTCGACACTTCTCAGTCTCGCCTTGTACATTTGACATGTGCCGCGCAGCAAGCGAAGGCATGGCCTTGCATAGACAGACGGCGATTATTGCCACTTTCTTTTTTTCTTCTTCCATTGTCAGAATTTCCTATGTTTGGGTAATAGCAGCGGGCCGGACTGCGAGGTCTGGGTTGAGTCATTGACATTGACCGGAGTTCAGAGGCGTTTGTGGGATACTCATCAGGTCCCTGCTTTCTTGTGCGGTGCTTTGGGTGGTGGAAAACGACACAGCATTGATGGCATGTATGAGTAGATTCTCACAATTAGGGAACTGAATGAACAGATATGTGAACTGGATATGTCCCCTGTGCCTCTTTCGATACTTGGGGTATGTCTTTGGCAAGCTCTCCGCTTGACTTGTACAAACTTTTTGATTCCACTTGCCTTTTTGATCCATCTGTGTCTCTTTCCAGACCATCATCAAGTGGAGCTAGGACCAGGCGGATGTAACTAGTTCTCATGGATGGCGATATTTGTCATAAGTCGCGCATAATGTGAATCCTGGAAGGCGCCTATTCTTCTATTCGTTCGTCCGGTGCGATCAGGTTCTTTTGCCCACCCTCCTCCCCCATGCGATCGCCGTGCCCGTCAAACGCTCGTCCCGATTCAACCATTGCGATCCCACAGCGCGTTTTTTTTCCACCCTTCACCTCTTCCCCTTCTTCTTCTTCCCCTTCGCACCGCCTCCCCCAGCCCCTCCTCCAGTAGCAGGTTTATCGCCCGTCACCGGGGTAGCCACACCGCTCCCCTCGGCAGGCGCATCGGGCAGGACCTCCTCGTCGACCTCCCTGACCGGCACGCCGGCCTGCGTCCGGGCCAGCTGGCTGCCGAGCAGCTGCATCAGCCTGCCCACCTCTGCCAGCTTGACGGTGCGGTACTTGAGCACCACGCCCGAGACGGGGTCGTAGGTCTTCAGCTCCAGGTCGCCGCGGGGCGGGAGCGGGGTTTTGGACGGCTCCGGGGCCGGGGCGTCGGCAGACTTCTTGGTGCGGCGACGGTTGGGGCGGATTGTGTAGCGGGTTGTTATCCGGGTCTGGGAAAGGGTTTAGTATGAACATGTCATGTGAGGAGGGGAGAGGAAGGTAAGACGGACGGTCTCGGGTCTGGCTTCGAGGAGGAGACTGGACTGGAGGAGCCAGTCTTCGCTTTTGGCGTAGGTCGGCATTGTGGGCGGATTGTGTGCTGTTGTGGTCCTCTATTTGTCGTGCTGCGGAGTAATTCTGTGATGCGACAAGTGCTATTAGCAAGGGGAGTTGACGCTTAGCGGGACCAGAGTCGTGGCCGTGGCCGTGGTTTGGGAGGATATGTGGTCGTGGTTGTAGTTGGCGCTGTAGTGGGGAGGAAGTTGAGGTCCGAAGTCGAAGTGGGGTCCAATCCAAGGTATGGCAAGGTGTACGGTGACAGAAGACCCTCTCTCCTTGCTGGTGGCTGTCCAACTTGCTGATTGTTTCAGAAAGGAAAGAAAAATAATTGGCTATGCTTGAGGACACAGCATAGCAGGTCCAATGATCATCACAAATTCTATAATAGCATTATAGCCTGACTCGTCTGACCGCAAGCTAAAATGCAACCATGATGAGCACGCAGCCCTGAGATGCTCGATCCGGCACAACCCTCCGTCAAACGCCGCAAACAAACACATGTATAGCTGATATTACAAAAGGGATCACTACAACCCCCTGCCAACCCTTCCCAGCCTGTCAGTGTAGGCAGGCACGCGTCATTCCGCTGAATCATTTCCTATTTCCGTCCGTCCTTGACGAGACCAGCCTCCTCATCACTCCCGTCGTCAGAGAACTTATCACCATCCTCGCCGACTGCAAATATCGTCTCCCCGTCCAGAGACTCTCGCGACAACCCTGGCTGTGACTGCGGTGCCTGCCGCTGCTGCACCCCGGAGGACTGCGGCGCGGCCTCATAACTCGGTGCTGGCGCCGTCGGGCCCGTAGCACCATTCGCCGGCTTGGCACCGGGTCTCGACTCCTCGTCCTCGTCCGAATCGTCCGGCGCCCCAATGTCGAGATTGGCAATCTCAAAGTTCCCGTCGTCGTCCTGTGCGATCTCGTCGCTCATGGCGAAGCGGCGGTTGTTCGCCGTCGGGCGCCACACGTACGCTATCCAGGCCACGTCGGCGAAGTAGACGAGGTTAAGCCAGCCGTCAAGGATGAACCACCGGCTCTTCCAGTGGAAGGGCACGTAGTCCGGATCGCTGGCCGAGGCGAACGAGAACGAGTTGAAGAAGAAGAAGCCGAATATGACCAGGATGGAGACCAGGATGCACCACCACAGCTTCTTGTACATGGCCTCCTTGACGTGCTGCTTGCGTTCGCGAAGGTCTTTGAGCGTGAGGTTCAGGGAGTTGAGAGTCCATACGTAGAAGGCTGTCAGCGTGCCGGCTAGGGGCAGCACGATAAGCAGCACGAAGGGCCCTATAAGGGAATAGGGTCAGTTATGTGGCTAGATAGAATGATTCTATTCTGGAATGTGCTTACCGGCGCTGTCAGGAGTGATGACCAAGCTGGTGATCGCATAGACAAGACCGAAGACGAAATGAGCAATGGCGAGCCATCGGACCCAGATCATGGTCCTGCCAAGGGTAGGCTTCACTACACCGTAGCCCATGCAGACGATGAGCAGGAGGAAGAATGAAAATGAGTTCCGAATCGCGTTGAGAACGGCAACCACGACAAGCAAGACTTTGGAGCCCACGCTTGAGCCGTTCCTGTTGAGATAGTCTGCAGATCGTTAGGGACTGAGGCAGTGATAGGGACAAACGGGGCACACAAACCATAGAATCCCCAGGTCATCAACATCTCAACAACGAGGAAGACGAGGATCGCCGTGATGTAGTTCTGGACAGCCACTAGTGGGTTGTTAGCATTCACTTCGCATATCGAAAATGTGACTCTTCACTTACAGATATCCGACCGATGTTGGAAGTACAAGAAGCCCCAGAACACGGAGACCAGCGCATAGAGGAGCGATATGCCTCCATAGAACGGCAGTTTGGGTATCTGGGCAGCTGGGAGCTCGCCATAAGCGTTGCGGAACTCGACCAGAGCCTCAAACTCGTCAGACGAGTAACCAAACGTCAAGACGCAGTAGTATCCGGTCTTTGTTATGGGGTACTTGATGGGAACCGAGTCCTTCAGGTGCATCGCCTTGGTGAGGATGACGTTGTTCGACTTCGCGGTAGCGTTTGGAGCCAGGATGAACTCGCCGACATCAGTCGAGTTGCAGAGGCCGGCTTCGACGAACTTGGGTTCGCACTGGTAGTATTTCTCGTAGGAATCAGGACCCGCTGGGACGCCGATGAAATCCTCGTCTTTCCACTCGAAAATCACCAGGCTCACGATCGGGTCGTCACCCTGGTCCTTGCCGACGTCGGTAAACTTGACGAGGATGAACGGATCGACTGGACCGCCCCATGCTTGTTGGCTGTACATGCCTAAAAAGACGTTAGACTGGCGAGGCTTAGGAGGATCGAGAGGTTGTCGGTCACACACCATTGCATTCTTGCCGGTGGTCTTTTCCGTCCTGCATTACACGATGCTCGTGGTCAGTCAACAATCTCCCTTGCCACGCACATCACATATCCACAGGTGCCGACTGACCAATCTGACTTCCAAAGCTGTGGCAGTCCAAAAGGACATGGCCAGCAGCAGTAAGCTGCACGCCCAGCGCCTCATGATGATTGCCGGATGCCGGATGCCTCGCGTTTCGCTTCTGCTTGGCGGCAATTCGATCAGTGGAGCGAGAATCAGCGTTTACTGATCATGAGCTGAGATCTATCGATGAAAAGGACGGAGAGAGCTTCGATGTACGTAGCTCATCCGATATGCCGAAGGTTGAAGGAAGAGAAACACTCGTTCACTTGGCGCAGCGTTCAACTTGTGGCCAGCATTGCGCAAGCAAAAGCTACAGCACAAGGGTCGTTTGGGCGTAGGGAGCTGTTAGTGTAGACTAGTGGCCCCCCTGTTACCCTAGAGAGAGAGCCGCTCCGGCAGGGGTGTCATCCCTGTCAGATGTCCGTTAAGCGATAAGCGATAAGCCTGGACTTTCCATCCACACCCCCAACTTTTTCCGTTGACGACATCACAGAGGACTGCCACAGATTCACACTCACACCAGACAAGATGGGGAAGAACACGGACAAGCTCTACATCACTCACTCAGAGTGGTCCTCCTCAGATGCCTACTCAGCCTCCGTCGGTGCTGGTGCTGGCGCCGGGTCGCGCGCCAACTCGTCCTCCAACACATCCTTCAAGCGCCTCCCCTTCAACTTCTGCGCCGCGAGCCTGCAACCCTTCAAGAATCCCGTCTGCACCCCTGACGGTACTATATTCGATGTCGAAGTCATATCTGCCTGGTTCGAGAAGCACGGGCACACCAACCCCGTGACCGGCAAGCCCCTCGCCCCGAAAGACTTGATCTCTCTCAAGTTCGCGCGCAACAGCGACAGCTCGTCAGACGCCACAGAGGGCGAGATGATCGACCCCGTCAGCTTCAAGGTCTTCACGGACAACACGCACATCGTTGCCATCCGGCACGGGACCTACGCGAATGTCTTTGCGTGGGACACGGTCGAGAGGATGAACATCAAGCCCAAGATGTGGCGCGACTTGGTGGATGACGAGGAGTTTGGCCGCGCGGACATAATCACACTACAAGACCCGCAAAACGCGGCAAGTCGAGACATGAGCCAGTTCAAGTTCCTGAAGGATGGCGAGGACGCGGTTCTTACCAAGGAGCAGGAGGAGAAGCGCAAAGCGGGCAATGTCAATGTCGACGCGCTAGGAAGGATAGGGGACAAGGTGCTCAGGGCCAAAGAGGCCGTTGAGCGCGCAAGAAGGGAAAGAGAAGCGGGGGGGGATGTCAACCGGTCTGCTTCCAAGGCGCTTACCTCGGGCAAGATGGGTCCGCCTGGCTCACGGCCGCACTCGATACAGGAGAAGAAGCTGGATCAGAAGGCCGCCGCGTATACCACCGGAAGGGCGGCTGCAAGTTTTACGAGTACGGGCTTGACGCCCGAGACGAGTGGCGAGAGGGCTGTGCTCACGGACGAGGAGTGGATGCTCAAGCCCAAGCGGGTTAAGATAAAAGGCTACGCGAGGATGGAAACGAATCTGGGCGATCTGACGATCGAGCTGCAGACCGAGACGGCACCCAAGGCAGTGTGGAATTTCGTCAAGCTCGCCAAGAAGGGGTACTACAAGGGCGTGGCGTTTCACAGGAACATCAAAAACTTTATGATTCAGGGCGGTGATCCTACGGGCACAGGGAGGGGCGGGACGAGTATCTGGGGCAAGAACTTCGCAGACGAGTTCGATGGGCCGCTGACGCATGATGCGCGCGGTATCATGAGCATGGCGAACAAGGGCAAGAACACCAACTCGAGCCAGTTTTTCATCCTCTATCGGCCGGCGAAGCACTTGGACAATAAACATACCATTTTTGCGAAGGTTGTCGGGGGACTGGATGTGCTAGCCAAGATGGAGGCTGTGCCGACGGACGGGTCAGATCGGCCGCTGAACAAGATTGTGATCAAGGATATTGTCGTGTTCCTCGATCCGTTCGAGGAGTTTCTCAAGGAGAAGAGCCAAAAGGAGAAGGACGAGGCGGAGAAGGAGGCTGTGAGGCGGATGGGCGGTACAGAGGACGACAAGACTACGTGGACGGGCAAGAGGATACGCGCCGACGGGACAATTTCTGGCGATGGCGCTTCTGCTGGTGTCGGAAAATACCTTAAAGCTGCCTTACAAAGCCAAGGGGGTGGCGAGGCAGAGGAGGACACTGGCGTCGATACTTGGGAAGAGCCGGCGAAGAAAAAGGTCAAGACGGGTGGGTTTGGAAATTTCGATAACTGGTGAAGGGACTGACTTGGCTTTGCATGTCTGTGCCCCGGTGTAAAGTATATGAGCATTGGCTTGGCGTTAGGCGAGTGAGGCGTTTGCTATATCTTGGATCCGACCTATGGTCGGCCATACAGGCTTGATTTCTCCGCACGGAGTTCATGATACCACAGGTACTGTCTTGACCGTTGATAACACTGCGTGTTTATTCTCTCAGCCCAGTGAAGCATGTCAATGCCTTGAGTTCTTGTAACTCGTTTGAGACACATTTCAGACCTTCATGAAGTCAGAGGCAGTGTGTGAAGAAGGAGAAGGAGGTATTCGTATGGAATGCGAGCCATCTACATCCTCAAGGCTTCCTTACAAAAGCTAGAACTTCCACTAGACATATGGGCTACACACCGTTCACAAACGACTTACCGCCCATCTCCTTGTCAAAAGCAGCACACTCTCTCAGTCCACACAGGTCAAAGATCTCGCGTATACCCCCAATCACCGTCTGCCCATCCTCGGCCGTCCGCTCAGCGACAGCGCCGGTTTCCATGAGCTCCTTCGCAACTTCCTGATACGCCAGATAAGCAGCCGTCATGGCAAAGCACGGCCAGATGGCAATCTTGTATCCCATCTCTTGCGCCTCAGCAGCGGGAACGAGCGGCGTTACACCCCCAGACACCATATTCAGCAGACACGGCGTCGGTGCCATGGCCTTCACAGCCCTCCTCATCTCGTCCAGGCTCTTCATCCCCTCCAGGAACGCCACGTCAGCCCCCGCATCGACAGCAGCCTTCAGGCGGCCGATCGCCTCGTCGAAGCCGCAACCCTGCAGCGCGTCCGTGCGGGCGATGAGCACGATGTCGTCCTCCAGTCTGCGCCTGGCGGCGTCAGCCGCTCTGATGCGCGGGACAAAGGTGTCCGTGTCGACGAGCTCTTTGCCGAGCAGGTGCCCGCAGCGCTTGGTTGTGACCTGGTCCTCGATGTGCAAGCCCGCTACGCCGGCGAGGATGTACCGCTCCACGGTGCGGGCGACCATGACGGGCCCACCGAAGCCGGTGTCCGCGTCCGCGATGAGGGGCACGGAGCGGTCGAGGCTCGCGATGGTGCTGGCGTTGCGGACCATGTCATCCGCTGTCGTCAGGCCTAGGTCTGGCATGCCCAGGAGGGAGATTGCTGTGCCAGCTCCGGTCTATGAAGTTCGTTAATGGTGACAGACCGGAGGTATAAGAAGTGAAAGGGTTTGTCAACCTTACCATGTATAGGTTCTTGAAGCCTTGCTGGAGACAGACTCTTGCCGAGAGTCCATCTTGCACTCCAGGGCAGACAATGATATTCCCCCCGGCGAGCTGAGCTCGAAGCTTAGCTGCTGCTTTGTTGCCCATCGTTGTTGATGAGTGCGACCCTTGTAACGTGGAGTGCTACGTGTGGTAATTGATGTAGAACCACGCCGAGACAAGCTTAACGTGGTAGATTTCCAATCGAGACGTCTCTATTGCTCCTTCGATGTATTCTTGCAAGTCAACGAGACAACGACAGTATAAATAGCTTGAAGTCTACTCTCTTGAACCGACGTAGACTCTCCGTGTGCCTCCGTTCTCGGACCAGATCTCACCTCGCTCACTCAGCTTGATGGTCTCTGACTTGTCAGGTGGTCATCAGCATTCCCACTATTCGTGATAGCATTTCTCTCGAGACATCGAAGAGGACTCCGCGATGCCGTCGCGATGCCGTCACATATCCGGGTTTAAGACGGTGGTAAGGGGCACGATGACCAGGGCCCGTGAAGCTCGTCAGCCGGAGATGTGGATCGGAGGTGGACCGGACCCGGTGCGGGATAGTGTGGGTCATCTGGAGGGCCGCTTTCAGACGTTTTGCCGACCCACATCGGTGTCTCCTTCCGGGTGGCCCAGCCGCCGACCCCCTGTAACGATCCTAAGGGGCACCGGCCAGGGCGTTCTAAAAGTGCGTGGTAGGCATCTAAATCATCAGACGCATGGAAAGCGGGGAACGTCCAAGGGTGGACTGAGGGCCTGCCAATCTGATTCAATGCCGGCCCGCTGCACGCTGTGAGGGCGGCCGTCCATTTGGGTTCTGCGACCGCATCAAGATAATGTACTATGTACTATAACGTAGGCAGATGTAGAGAGGCTATCGGATCCGGAGTCGGCTACATTTCCGAATCCGGTCAGCACCTGGCGATTACCGAGAGAATTCCGTATCATAATGTGAACAAGGACGAACTTACCAGAGAGTTATTCTTGGGGTAGTAGGTGACCTGGTGGAACCTTGCTTAGGATGTAACACACCGGTAGCGGAAGGATTTATGTAGTATCGAAGGATTGAAGCACTTTTGTCGCTAATGCATGGCGGTAGTGTTGTTACTGGAGGTTGGGCTTGTTCAAGACGAGTATTCTGGTCTAAAGCAAGTTTCTTTTTGCCAAGGAGTACCGTGATAAGAAGGAGCTTTGCTGCGCCGTTCTGTAGCTATGGTACGACCAGGGAGCAGTTTGGCCTAATGCGTAGAGGATCTGCTGTCACAGTGTTTCCATCCAGTAGCAAGAGATGGCACATCGACGACGTTCCTCCATCTAAGCCATATACTGCACCATTGTCGTATCAGTGATTCCTTTAGGATTTATGCCGCGAACAGCGTATGCCTACATCTTCGAATTATACTAGAGGAGTATAGTATCAAGCAACTCTCAAAGCCCGGACGATCTGATCCGGCTCTATATGCTAGCAGTAGACGGTGTAGATATGATAATATCAGCGGCAGACGATGTTGGTGAACCTGCCCATCTATAAGAAGACCGCTCCTTTCTTGCTCTCTGTCTCTCGCTCTCTGCCTCTTGTGATCCAGTGGTTCTACTCCCAGCAATTACCGTCAACTCATCATCTCGAAAGACTGCGACAGCACTATCTCCGTCTATCATCTTCAGTCAAGCTACCAGCATCAGTATGAAGGCATCCATCTTCAACGTCCTAGCCGTTCTGGCATTCACCCCCGCGGCTCTGGCTCTTCCTGCAGCTGAAGCAGCCCCGGCTGTTGAGGTTGCTGATGGTGGTGCCATCATTAATGTACGTCTTCTATGTCTCTGTCTCTTCCCTTTCTTCCACCCGCTTCAGATACACACGCAGCGCTCGTCCAAGCCACAGGCCTCCAAGGCACTAACGCATGCGTTGTTCAGGGCGGCATCTGCCCCAAGGACTTCAAGGACATGGCACCTCACGCTCGAGATGTGGCCACCAGGACGCGCGATGCGCCCTCGGGAACTCTCGATGGCTACCTGATCAAGCGGGCTTGCTTCGATTACTCCTGCGACGACAGTATTGACTGCAAGGCGGTCGGCTGCACAACCTGCGTCCAAACACACACACCTTGCGGTGACTCTGTCTTGCGCTGCAGATAAGGACATTTACGAAGCGATCAGAGATGCTTGTACTGAACGCAGAGCTGTGCCACAAGCTTGATATGTATGTCAGAGGCAGTTGAGACCGTAGCGTCCAGAGTAGTCTAGTTGCGTGACAACAAACGAGTCGCACATTGAATTCGAGGTGTTCTTGCCTGGCTATGTAGGTGATGTGTTGCAACAGTCGGCTTCACAAGTTTCTGCTGCTGCCGCCACCTTTGATACCTGAGTCTGATGAAGTGAAGCCCACTAGACTTACTGTGGGAGTTACTTATGTGTGAGCGGAAGGATTCCGCAGCTCAAGATAAGGTAGGTTGCTACTGTGGTATATCAGCGCCGCAGGCCTGTATTATACCTCATTGGCTGCACTCCACAAGCATGTGCAGGGGAAAGCGGTGGTCCGTGCAGGTAGATGTCTTTTGTGGAGTCCTGCAGAAGAGCCTATTTCTCCAGTACGCTTAGTCAAAAAGGACAAACTTGAGGCAGAATTCGGCAGGCGGTCAGAATTTGGAGTGACTCAAGGCAAAGGTGGTCCTTCTGCATAAGGAAGAGAGAGAAGGAGTGTGCAAAACGACAAAGGTTCTCAGTCATTTCGAGCATCTCCCGAGTCTCTCGTTGCGCAGTCATAGTTATCAATAACTCGTGACAAGTCGATCCAATGGCTCAGGCTCAGGATATTAATCCCTGGTCGGTCACCGGCGGTCAGGCCGAAGATGGCACGGCCTTAGCCATTGACTATTCTGCGCTTTCTCAGTATGTGTCCACGTTCACGTTCACGTTCACGTTCTTGCTCAGCTCGCTGGTCCAGATGCACCAAGTCGTGACATTTTACGGACATGCAAACTAGATTGACTGACTCCCGTGCAGGAAATGGAACACCTCGCTGCTCGACCAGGCTATAATTGACCGGTTTGAGAGGCTCACCGGCCACAAAGCTCATCGCTGGCTCAGGCGCGGCTTGTTCTTCAGCCATCGTGATTTCGACAAGATTCTGGACACCTATGAGAAGGGCGAGCCCTTCTTCCTCTACACCGGTCGCGGTCCTAGCACAGGCAGCTTGCACCTTGGGCACACCATTCCCATGTCTTTCACTAAATGGCTCCAGGACTGCTTCGACGTGCCGCTGGTCTTCATGTTGACGGATGACGAGAAGGCAATCTTCAAGGACAAAGTCACCTGTGAGGAGACTATGCAGTATGCCATGGACAACGCAAAGGACATCATCGCGCTTGGCTTCGACCCTAAGAAGACGTTCATTTACAGTGACTTGAAGTACCTAGGCGGTCACTTCTTGATGAATGCCTGGGAGTTCTCCAAGACTGTTACCTTTAACCAGGTCCGAGGAGCTTTCGGCTTCAACGAGAGCACCTGTGTTGGCCGCCTCTTCTTCCCAGCTGTCCAATGTGTCGCCGCCTTTGCGACCTCCTACCCCGAAATCTGGGCTGATGAGCCGCTGGAGAAGCGTTCCAAAGACATCGCCAAGATAAGATGCCTGATTCCTATGGGCATAGATCAAGGTACATCAGACTCGTCCCTCATATAAACGGCGTGACTAACAGATACAGATCCATACTTCCGCCTCGTCCGAGACAACGCCGGCAAGATGAAGTTCCCGTCGCCAAAACCTGCACTTATCCACTCGAAATTTCTTACTGCGTTGGGCGGGCCAACGGGCAAGATGTCGTCCTCGGAACCCAACTCCGCCATCTTCATGACGGATACAGCGAAGCAGATCAAGACCAAGATTAACAAGTACGCTTTCAGCGGTGGACAAGTCAGTATCGAAGAGCATAGTACGTATCACCCGACCTCGTCTTCGAGTTCTGGAGTTTCGAGACTAACATTAGCATCAAAAGAGAGACTTGGAGGCAACCCTGACATCGATGTCTCGTATATTTACCTGACGTACTTTGAGGAAGACGACGAGAAGCTCAAGAAAGTCTATGACGATTACAAGTCCGGCGAGTTGCTGACTGGTGATCTGAAAAAGATGGCAATCGACCTCCTGCAGGAGTATGTTGCCGAGTTCCAGCAGCGCAGGGCGCTGGTGACGGATGAGGTCCTGGAGCAGTTCATGCGGCCCCGGAAACTCGAGTGGAGAGGAAACCCCAAACTACCGCCGCCAAAGATCGGGCCCCAGGCACCAAGTGCAAAGTTGGCAGACAGAACCAAGAAATAGGGTGCATCATGTCGCCCTTCTCGCACAGTATCATAAAGGTGATAGAGGTTAGGCTGGTAGCGTATCACATCAACTTCTTCGACACTTTCGTGGCCAAATTCACCCTGCAAGTGTCTCAGTCTAGCAAAAAATGCGTCGTGAGCTGCGAGGACCACCTATTGGCTTTCTGGGCCAACTAGTACTAAGGAGAGCCAGATCAAGGGTATTTTGGTAACCTTGGAGAGTCCGATGAAATCGCCTCTCTTCTATCACATCCTCTGGCTGTACCTTACTGTTTATTCCTCGGATATTCTTCAATGCCATGAAGGGGATCCATGCCAGCGCCGCTCGATATATCGTGTGCAGTGTGTCAACTGTCGACCAGCTGCCACTGACTGCACCTTCGCTGGGGCAGAATTACAACTGACATCCATTTCCAGGTTTCATACTCTCCGTTCAACAAACTTCAAATAAGACAATCGCTCCGCATCTGAACAGAGCCTCCGAATCGCTTAGATCGGCCAGGTCTTCTACCGGGCAATCAACGTGACATTGTACCAATGCAACAGCAGCGTCGCTTCCGCGACCATTTCTTCTTAATCCGAGACCAGCCCAGCTTCGCGTCCAGCCCGGAGAGCCTCCAGCTGTTGTTATTTTGAGCCTGCTTCCTTTAGCCGGATAGCACTCCCTTACGCATTTCCATTTGGGAAAATGGCGATCCTTGTTCTTGGGAGCCACATCTGTTACTTTCCGGCCCCCTTCACTGCCTAGACTCGTCTGTTTCTATTTCATTTTGTGCTTGGACAACGGACACAGGACAGGACACCTGGTTTTCGTCATTGTTTCTCCCCTAGGCATTGACCAATTGATTCGTCCGGCAGCCAAGTAGCTCCTTGGAACCTGGGCAAACAGGACACGCGATACCGGCTGGACCGTTTGGACGGCTGCTCTGGCTGAAGTGAGAGCTTGGGAGGCGAGTGCCCATCCATGCTTCCCGCTTCTTGCCTCCATACCACGGGCTGGTCCTTGCGGACATGGTATATGTGCCACTCAGTGCCTTTGTCCGCTTCTCGAACAAAATCAGTCTTCCTTTCCACTTTCTCTTGATGCGTATTGTCCACTGCTGCATTCTTGTCTTACTTGCGTTTGCCTCATGCAGCTTGCCGCTGGCCGCGTTCCCGACTGCAATTAGCTTACTTCCGCGTCAAGCCTGACTGGCATAACTGATTATTTTCAGGCTTCCCCATATCCCAGGAGTGCGGTGCCGAGGCTTGGCACAGGTCATATTTGAGTGCATTGTTTGACGTGGGGTGGATAGGATAGGGAGCTCCCTGCGATGTCGCGAACATCGACATCATTACCCCTGGTGTTCTTGGTCTCAGCCTGTCTCCGCTTTGCCGCCGCGGCGCCATCACTTACAGACGACTCACAATGCGGCTGCTACTTGACCAACGGAACCGTTAACGGATACTTCACGGAGCACAAGTTCTTCGACTTCAGGAGCCTAGACCAATATCAAGGCATCCCAAACCCGTTAACAGACCCAGACGCCAGTGCCAACGCCCAAGTAACGAGCAACTTCTTCACAAGCGCAGAATGGAACAGCTCCTGGTCAGTGCAAAGCTGGAACAACAGCGGGGGCGCGCGAAGCGACGCCTCAATACTCATGGTCAACTCCCCGAATAACGTCTACATTGAAAAGAATACCGACCCTTCCCCATCCTCAAAGACCTACCTCACCCTCCGGACCGAGCGCCTACCGGACTTCCAAACCGCGGCGGAGCTGGAGTCAATGTCAAAAGGCTACCAGTTCCTCTCAATCCGCATGCTCGCGCGCACTATCGGGTCCGCGGGCGCGGTAACAGCCATGTTCACATACCGCGGCGGGAAGGGCGACGCCCTAGCGGATGTGCAGGAGGCGGATCTCGAGATCCGCACGCGCGACCCGCGGAACCTGGTGCACTACACCAATCAGCCGTCCATCACGGCCGCGGGTGACGTGGTCGACAACGCGACCAAGAACGCTACTCTGCCCAACGGGCTGGACTGGAGCGACTGGGCGGTCCATAGGTTGGACTGGACGCCCACGCAGAGCACATGGTATGTTGACGGCGTGCAGACGGCGAATATCAGCTTCCAAGTGCCGCGGGACCCAGCGCAGGTCATCCTGAACAGCTGGAGCGACGGGGGCCAGTGGACGGGGAACATGAGCGTCCATGATGCGGCATTTCTGCAGATTCAGTGGTTGGAGATGGTGTACAACTCGACGGACGCGAAGCGCAAGAAGAGGGGGTTGCTCCTGGGTGGGAGAGCCGATGCGGGCACGGGGTGCAAGGCCGTCTGTAGCGTCGACGAGACGAGCAAGACGGGGACGCCGGTTATGCTGTGGAACAGCGGCTCGGGGAGGGCTTATGGGACGGGGTCAGGGCTGGCTGGTTGGATACCGCTTGGGTTGGTTCTGGGTATGACCTACGTGTCATTTTGGTAGCATCATTCGAGAGACTCTGGTTGATTACGGCTTCGGAAGAAGGAATTGAAGATTACTAGTATATACTTCTTTTTGCGTTATAAGACATTCTGCATACTCGACGAACGAAGTTGCTTTCTTCGTGATGATCGTGGCTGGCTATCTCAAGAGCATCGTCTAGACGCATTTACCTCGCGGTCACCTTTCCATGTGTGTGTACTGGGCAAATGCATATTTTGGGAGATCTTCTGACCCTTAAACGATCATTGTTCATTTGTATGCCCGTACGAAACCATCATGCGGGATGGTCAGCTTAGTCCTCGGTGTAAGTCAGTGCTTTGCGAAATGTCCGCACGCAGTTCAATGCCTCGTGCAACGCCTATGCAGTAACCTTAACACACGAGATCAAAGCTACCAAAACTGCTTCGTCCAAAGTATCGCTCCTCACCGGTCGAACAGGTAAGGGTTTGGGAAGTGGATGAACGGTGGGTTTAAAACAATCCAGGCGGTCCCCGACCCTCAAATGCACCCCGCAAACCAGTTACGGTTTCAAGATGGAGATCTCAGTGAGATGGTGTGCCACGCGGTAAATGGTCAAAGCGACTGCAGCTCTGCTTCTTCGGGTGAAAGGAAGAGTGGTAACCGTTACAATACCTCGTTAACAATGCTACTCTGTCAACAGATTGAAGGCCGCGACCAGGATAGTCGTGGAGCAAACAACTTGTGCTCAGGAGGGAGGCCGAAGTTGGTACGAGCATTTCGGTGCTATCTAAAGAGAAAACGAACCAGAGCCAACACAGTTAAGGGTTCGGAGATTTACCACATGGCCTGTCCCGAGCTCAGATGTCGGCCGACTCGGCTCCAGCTTCGACTCTCAATGATCAGCCCGAGACCAAAACATCTCAATTCCGGCTCAAGCATCCGTCTATGCTAGCATTGACCACTTTCCCTGCATGTAGGGTTTTTGTATGGTTCTGGGTCATCAAGGGTCTGGAACTCGAACATCAGAGCGATGGAGACTGTCGATCAGGAAGATATGGATCACTGATCGTCCTCAACCGCCCCAGCGTCCGTCACTAAATTGCAGCTCCCCGAGTCCTTCGTATCCTTCGAAGAAGAGAAGAGGCTCGTTCTCGCCTCAGAATAGACACAATCGTGTCGAAACGACGTGCTCTCCCCTCAACCCCTGACCCTTGACCACGGGAGGTGGGATATCCTATGAGGGAGATGGTTCGGATCGTGGTGGAGCAGTCGCCCTATATACACCTGCCAAGCCCGTCGTCTAGGCCATGGTCTGGGACGAACCAGCTCGCCCAGTGATGTTTATCCAGCACGCCGGTTGCTGACCACCCCTTCCCCCAGCCATGAAGTTAACCTTGATATCCAGTCTTTACCTCTCCCTCACACTAGCATCCGCCACCAACTCGTCGTCAGCGCCAGCCGCAGATGTCTGCCCCCAAGTGCACATCTTCGGTGCGCGTGAGACCACCGCGCCGCCTGGTTTCGGCTCGGCCCAGACCCTTGTCGACCTCGTGACAAGAGCCTTCCCCGGCACCACCTCGGAGGCAATCGACTACCCGGCCGCGCCGGGGAAGCGGTACGGCGCCAGCGTCGCCGCGGGCATCGCCGCCGTGGTGGGACAGACCGAGGCCTTTTCGGCGCGGTGCCCGGATAGTGTGATTATCATGCATGGTTACTCCCAGGTATGCTGCCCTGTTGGCCGAAGATGAACGCGATAAGTGTCTGTGAATACAGGAAAAGAGACTAACTTATGTTGGGTCGTGCACAGGGAGCCCAGATAATGGACGACGCCTTCTGCGGCGGGCCGGACGGGTTCAGTCTCAACTCGACGAAGACCCTCGTGTCGAGCACGATAGCGGCCAACGTCGCCGCCATTGTTCTCATGGGCGATCCGCGGCATGTCGGGGGGTTAGCATTCAATGTTGGGAATGCGACGGCCGCTGGGGTGAGAATCCAACCCACATCCCCTCCCCTTCAAGCCCGTGTTGTGTGCTGACAGCAACGTGTTGCAGTTCGCTGCCCGTCCGCCAGGTTTCCGGTGCCCGCAGTTCGAGAGCAGGATGCAGTCATACTGCGACTCACCCGACCCGTTTTGCTCGAACGGAAGCAGCTTTGCTACGCATCAGGGGTACGGGAAGGAGTACGGCGAGCAGGCTCTCCAGTTCATCGTCAGCAAGGTTATCGTATGATGAGGGCGCAGTGCTCGAGGAATAGGGCCGAAGGAGCTTGTAACAACATCCTAGCTGTTGATTGGTTCGGTTCTTGGTAATTCGACGTGACAGGGTAGCTTGGAGTCAGTCTCTGATCTTGTACGATGACTACGCGTGGCGACATAGCTATAATGTCTGAATTGTCTTGAGCGGTGTGAGCGGAATGGGCCACCTGCGCGAAATGTGCAAAGTGTCTGCTGTCGAGTGTCTTGTTTGCGGATCAGGAGAACTGGTACTCATTGGTCCCGGGCTCGGGATAACCATTGGGAGCGGTGGAAGCGTAGTGCTTCTCGAATCTCGTCAGCAGTGAACCGATCCACAACTGGGTGCGGAGATCGGCGAACTCGTATGCAATCCGTAAGGGATAACCCACGCGTAGCGGGCCCAGGAGGCCGGCTCCAACAAACTCGACGGAGCGGTATATGTTGCCGGCCAGCTCCCTGTTGGACGCGGTATAGTCGACCGGCCACTGGCATTGGACGAGACACTCCTGCAGGATAAGCAGCGTGGCCCAGCAGCTCATCCGGAAGCTGCCGTGCCACACGTTGCTAAACGAGAACACGGTGTCATAGATGGAACCCGGATCCTGGGACGGCACTTCAGTAGGAGCTGGAGCGAGGGCTGCATACCCTTCGAAAAGAGCTGCTACTTGAGACCGCAAGTTCTCGGCGCGTCGCACGAGCAAAGTGATCTGAGCTGGCTCTGTTGGCAGTCCGTGCCTTTTTGCCTCGCGCAGAGCATAGCCGCGATGCAAGATTGCCGGCAGCCGGGCGAGGTAAATCCAGTACCGATCAGTGATTGCGTACAGTTCCGTCAAGGTACCGTCGCCGCGGTCATCGATGACTGGATCGTCGGCTAAGAGCTTTTGCCAGGGTCTTCGCGCTAGGAAACAGTCTTGTCCCGAGAAGAGGGCGTGCATGATCTAGTAGTAATGTCAGTTCAAGAAGTGAGCACA
Organism: Coniochaeta sp. PMI_546; assembly: GCA_021432605.1. Taxonomy (NCBI): domain Eukaryota; kingdom Fungi; phylum Ascomycota; class Sordariomycetes; order Coniochaetales; family Coniochaetaceae; genus Coniochaeta; species Coniochaeta sp. PMI_546. Next base: position 1,884,068 of record MU271145.1, on the reverse strand, counting down.
GAAGCAGTGTGACGCGGGGAATACGAAATGCCTGAACGTGGCGAGGACTGACGGTGATATTTCGGAACGAAACCAGCATAGAACGATCCCAATCATCTCTGTGAGCTTCCGGGCCCCGCTGCTGCAGTAGCCAAGAAACACCGGCAGCATGTTTCATCCAAGAACCGGCGTCTACAGTGCCGGCGAATAGCTTTGCGTGACAGTTTCGTCAGCCGGACGTTTTCAGGACATGCCAGATACCTGGTAACAAGCGGAATGGCGAGAGACTAACCTCGAAAAGACTAAGGATCATGGTGGCACACAAAGTCTCGGAGGACTTCCACTCCTCGGGGTGGTTCAGCGCCTTCTGCAGTGCCCCTAAAGACTGGCCGTAGATGGACAGGCTCTCTCGAATGAGGACATTATCTTGCTTGGCTTTTCCGAGGAGATGAAGCGTGAATGCTGCCATGGCACTGTCCAGTGTCACTTTCTGCCCGAGATGTTCGGGAACGTCCTTGAACCATGGAGCAAAGACGCGAACTTCAGTTGCAGCCTGTGACTCTTGGAGGTTGTGGATGATGGCATTTATAGTCTGCCCGCGGTTGTCGGATGGGTTTAGGTATAATAGTGTTAGTTCTGACCGGCGCTCCAGCTGAGAAGAAAAGTCAATCGATGGGGTGCTGGGCGTCCCGGATGCGCTGCTCGGGGCTGAGGCGGCGGAGAGCGAGGCTGCGGAAGACATGTCTTCGGACCTTCGACCTCCACCCAGGGCATGTACGGACCCCGATCCCCAGCCGCGCCAGTCTTCTTGGCGGCGAGACCGAACCTGGTGCTTTCCGGCCACGAACTTCATCTGTCTGTCATAACCGGGACACGGAGCGCCATACTTCAGACAGTTGTTGCAAGAGGGCCGGCTCTGATCGCATTTTACCCTGCGCTTCACGCACAGCTGGCAGCCGGTGCTGCGAGGCACCCCTACCATCCTGACTGTGTCGCGCTTTGCTGTGCGAAAAGCAAGCGCATGCCTGCCATCAAGGATCCCCCTGGTCACGCGAAGTGGTAATCCAAAAGACGTTGCTGAGCTACAATCCCCGTGTTGCTGAGTATCTTGAAAGTAAAGGCAACAATTCGCAATCGGCTACGTGGCCAAATGCTGAGAACGAGATTAGATGAGGAACATGATGATGTATATCATATAGAGACTCAAACTCTCCAAGACTGGACGTTCTGGAAGCTCTGGTAGCTCTGCAAGTGAGGCACGAAATGCTACCTACCAGACTCTCGGCTACGAGCGTGAAGACTTGCCCCGTGGCCTCGAGTTCCGGGTGCAACCCACCTTCAGTCACGTGCTACGACTACCATTGCTCATTTGCTGTCGAATCGCAGCAGTTGCCAAGGAACAATAGGACGCCCGAGAGCAGAGTGTACGAACCTCTCAGCCGCGTAGGTGTGAGCGTACGGGGGCGAGGGTCATCGCCGTATACTGGACCTTAGGCACGCCTAAGCTGATCGTTCCGGCCGGTCTGTACCCCCACTCCGCGCCCGATGGCCGACTTTCGGCCTGTCGTGTGCAAATATGGGGCCGAGGAGGCGGGGCGGACCTCGGAGAGCAAGCTACGGTGAAGACTGCAGGGTCTCTATTGTCGGAGGCAGACAGGGCAGGTTCCTTGTTTCACGGACACTGCATTGAAAGTCTATTGCAAACCCAGCAAATCGGGTTACGGCCTATAACACAGCAATGTTTCTGCTGTCCGATGCCCGCAGCGTGGCCCACAAGTAAGCCATGCTTATCCGATGGACGCTGTGCAATTTTTGGTGGTGTGACCTGTGTTAAGTCTTTTAACCTCCAGGCTCGCAGCGACCTGAATACCGTCCAATTGCAGTGCTGGCCAAGATCCGACAAGGGACCATCGTCAACGGTCTGATTCATACCAATCACACAGCAGGGCCATGCTGACTTGGGATCTGACTATAGATAGATGCTGGAGCTATTCTGAGCTTGACGACGTGTTTGACCGAGTCTTGTTTGCCCTAGATCCTAGAATCTAGATCGACATCCAGCCTGCGACGGTACAACGCCGCACAGCGTGATGTTTGTCTGTCCCTAAGCGATATCCATGGCCGACCGGAGCATTACTGGCATCATAGGACAAACAAGATCCGGAAGTCGTTACACTAAAGGCCGATACGCGGATCTCTCCGCATCGTCACCGGCATAACGAGTCGACGTTAGAGGATGAATGGGACAAAGCCTGTGACAGGCGCAGGGGAGTTTCTGCAATTGTCGGTCCGTTTTACCAGAGATGCCGGGTAATCCATGCTTATCGAAGGACGTCTCATATCGGCCCAAGCATAATTTCCCCTACCACAGTAAAGCATTGTTCGACTCGGGAGTGGTAAGTACCTAGGGCTTCTCATGAGGTTGCGTCTAAAGCCAAGCTTTGGCAGATATTCTAGTGGGAGGAATGCACAATTGAAATATCCACGATACTACCTCAGTTAAGTCCACTGTTGGGGAGTGATTGGCCACCGGCCCAGTGCCGCCTATTCTTCCTGTCTTAGCGAAGTGTGTTGGACTGCACAAGCTCGATCTTGGAGGCATCTTAGCCGGCGAATCTGCTCAAGTGCTGCAAGTCATCACATGCGATCGGACTTCATCCCAACCGTAGTTGGTATGGTCTCTCATCACCACATGAAGTGTGCAGCGTATCTGGCTGAGCATGGCCCTGATCTTGGAAAGGGGCGTCAAGGAGGGAATGAAATGCTCCTTCGTTGGAATGGATGGCAGGGCATTTCCAAGCATGCCGTGGCCAGATTGTAACCTCATCTGCCTGCCAGAGATGCACTGGCGGCTTAATCAGTTCATCTGTCCTCACTTCCCGGATATTTCTTGCCAGATACGAATCTCACTGCCACAGGTGAATCAACAGGAGACCACGGCAGCCCTGCATCAACATTTCCGCACTTGAGCAAGGTAGTACTGGTACCACCTGCTATCTGCGGGGTTCAAGAGAGGCCCACTCTCGGAAATCTCCAAAGTGCGCTAATGCGTAAGGTATGTATGAGAAAGGATGGGAATTGAGCTTGCAAGGGAAAAACGCGAAGCCGACAGGATCTACTGCTTCAGAAGCCCTATTATTGACTATTGGCAGGAACTGCCACTTGTCTCTGGAGATCAGATACCGGATCAATTTTGACGTCAAAGACTCAATGTCTGGCAGATCTTGTTTGGTGTTGACTCGAACATGCACGCAATACTGTGCACTACTTTCTCAGTAGTGTACTTATATGGGCTGTTATGCACATTTGTAACCCCCGTACTGTGCAATTCCTAGCTGCAGGACGGACCTTGTCTAGCGCGATTTGGATCAATTGCGGCCCCAAACAACTTTCTGGCGAATCAAACATGACACTGGCCCCTGAGCCATCAACACGACTTGCAGAACCAACCAATGGCAGATGAGCCCGGGCAAGGAGATCTCGAAGTATCCGAGACTTCCATCTGGGTGAACACAGTAACGGTTCAACGGTAGCTTGGACGAAAGCTGACCCTTCCCGAATTGGGTGTCGCGGTCCAATGGTTCAGAACCGTGTTGACGCGGCCTGACACTTTTACTACCACTTGCTGCGGGTACAGTACCTCTATAATCGGACGAATCTGTTAGTGCTCAGTGTTTGGCCACGCTGTATTGAGCTAGCGTGCTTGTCCGTGGCTGCATGGATGTGCTTTTGCTGCTTTGCTCCATGGCGTCTTTCGATGAAGGACCACCACCACACCGTTTTCTTGGCGCGAGAATTAGGTAGGACCGTGTGGCCTAGAGTCTAAGGTACCGTACCGTAGTGTTTTGTGAAGGTTCTCGCCAGTCATCCAAAGATTCTGTTTCTTTCCTGCTTCCGTCTTGTCCTCCCGGCGTCAGTCCTATCTTTCGAATCTTCCATTCCTAAACTGCACCTTCACCTCCGAGTCCTCGGCTCTCTACCTCTCTTTTGACCCCTTCCGCTCCCCGTCATCACTGTTTCCCGTTTCACTCTTTCTATTCCCTTCGACTGCGGCTCCACTCCCGGCTTCTCTGCCCCTGAACCCGTTGTTCCGCTCGTTGGAATTCGTCCTGTCTCGCCCTCCTCTTGCAGCTCGTCACTGTCAACTTGGGACGGCTCTTTCGTTTCCACGTCGTCTCATCTCAACTTCTTCTGATTTCAATCGTCTGAAATCTTCCTTTTCAGCTTGTCAGATAGGGCACATCTCGCCCTCGCCGAAAGACGTTAACTGCCCTACTACGAAGTGCAAAATCGTCTCGTCTGTTTCTTCCCTTCGGCCTTGCCAATCTAAGCCCGACCGACCATCCTCCATGTCACCCTGATAGCTCAAGACGATAGCGAGGTGTCAATTCGTGGCACTTTGTCCTCCATACTCTCGACTGTTCGGTAAATCCGACGTGTCGTGACAGACACGGGCTCAAGGCAAGACAGTCCGCGGTAACAGTGGGCTTCTTTCGGACACGAACAATCCTTCAACCCTTATCCTCCCTCATAAACGGCCGCAGGCGTCCTTCGCTTCAACCTTTACGACAATCGTCCCTACCTAGAGGCCTCTCAGCTGTGCTTTCTCTTCCACAAGTTTTGTTGTGCTGTTCTGCGATTTCACAACACTTGCAGGATCTGGCAAGTTAAGCCCCCTTCCTTCACGCTACGAAATTCGAACACGAGATTTCCCACTCTAGCAACTTCGTTTCACATTTTATTTGCACCTCTTGACTTGAACTGTCAAGGCTAATACTCCATGGAATTGACAGGTTCTTGCACAAAATATCGCCCATTGGATCTAATTCTCCCATTGGTTCTGCAACCCAACCCCAATTACAAGACCGTCGTATTCTTGTTCGGCACGACCGCTCCAGACAAGTTGACTCTTGTACCGTACCTCCTCACTTCAATCGAACCGACTGCCACACTCCAGGTTGGCCATGGCTGCTCTGGTACAGACCTACACGCCTCAGACTGCAACGGTTGCCATGCTCCATACACGACCCAATTCGGCATCAGGTATGCTGCAGTCACATCAAGGCCAGCAATACCACCAGCCACAAGGCGGTTCTCAATCACGGAATAGCTACCATGGTGGATTACAAGGTGGTATGGGCGGACCGGTAGTGTATCGCGGTAGTGTTGGGCCTGTTCAGCCCTATGCTTTTACAAGCACACCAAGCCTTAACCAGACGGTTCAGTGGCAACCGCCAGCCGCGTACCACCGCACATCATCGACCTCGGCTGTGCCCACAATGCACAGCTTTGACCACAGCCATAACGGTGGACGCTCTCGATACCTAACGAGCGCCTCCATGACAAACCTGCCTACGACTTCAACCTTGGGATTGTCTATGGGTGGGTCTCGCGACGATTCGTCAATTCCGGGTACGGCCACACGGCGGACCGCCACTTCATTCACTCCACCTCAAGGCCAGCCGGCCAAGCCATCTCCGGAGAGATACCGGCGGCCGGCGCCCCGCGCTGCCGATGCATCTACCTCGACACAGCACGGCAACGGGCAACAACAGCAGGTGTCCGTTGCGCCATCAGGATCCGGCATGCCAAGTGTGAACCATTTATACAACCAGCGATCTGAACAGCAAAGGAGAAACAGTTTCGTTGGCGCTATTCCCGGTTCGATGGCCGATGAGGGTGTGCAGCCTACCGGGGCGTTTTCGGCGGCTGACGCTGCAAGGAGGGTGCGGCGGCGCAGCCTGCCCACTTTGGATTCTGCCGAATTCCCTAAACCCCTGACCCCACTGCAGATCGACCTATCTGGAATCAAGCAACCGGAAGAATCAAACCGGTTGGAACGACCACTGTCCTCCCCGCGGCCCAAGAGTGCTGGTAAAGAGTATCAACAAAAGCCTGCACGACCTGTCAATTTGACTGCAAATGATGCGGCTGCTGTGCAGAGGACAAAGGCCGCCCATGGGCGGACTGGCAGCTCTGACAGCCGGGCCTCTTCGCGCAGCAGCAATTCACGACCATCTTCGGTGAGTTTGCCCAGTTTGTTACCAGGCTTGTATTAGGCCCAACATGGTCCCCTTGACCCCTCGGTTAGCGCTCGCATTTCTTGCATAATTACGCTGGAAGTCCGCTGCACGACACCCAATCATGCCATACGCATCTCAATGTTCCCCTGCAAACTCATGCAATCGCTAACGAAACTGTTTCTCAGTCTGCGAACCGCAGCAACACCAATGTGTCGGCCCCCACCGGGAACCCCGCCTTGTTCGCTTCAAGCGATCCAGGTTCCGTCCAGAACTCGTCCAATCCTGATTACCCAAGGCTGGTGAATATTCCTCCTCGCAGCTCTTCTTCGGATGCAGCAACAACCAAGCGGGCTGCCAATCCCTCCCCGCTCTCCAAGCCGGTGAGGATGGACGCCGAGGTCGAGGTCCTCAGCAGCCCTTCTGCTGGCGCCGCCGGCGGGGCTGTAGGCGCTGCGCATCAGGGTTCCGCTCCGCAGGCCGCCAAGATGGAGAGTGCCGCTGTGAAGCAGCTGTCCGCCATCAACGAGAAGGGCGGGAAGTCGAAGAGCAAAACCTCCAGACTCAGGCGGGCGTTCTCATTTAGCAGTGCCGCCGAATTGAGGAAGGCTGCCGGCGGAGATTTTGACGCCGCTCAGGGCACCGGTCACGCCAAGCTCCAAAAGGCCCCGACTCCAGAAGAGATGTATGATGCGGAACAGGCTAGGATTGCCCAGCGGCAGGAGGCAGCGGGCATCGGAAGCAATATCTACTCTGGAGGCAAGATCTTCACCAGCTCTACGGACAACATATCCATCTCCTCGACGGCGTCCTCTGCTTCGATTATGATTCGCAAGATGGGACACAGCATGAAGAAAGGAGGTCGCTCTCTCGTGGGCCTGTTCCGCCCCAAATCTATAATCGGTGTCCCCGCGGCGGACTCCAAGTCGCCGGAACCCAGTGAAGCTGCTGTATCTATGATTACTGTGGAGGCCGAGCGTGAGAGAATCAACGTCAACGCTGACCTGCATAGCCAGAATGGTGGCGGTACTGGCTTCCCGCATTTGGAGAGGAACTCCATTGACGCGTCCAAAGCTGCGAGCTCGTCATCTGAGCGTCAAGGCAGCTCTGGTACCGACAGCACGGCCCCGAGGAAGAGTATCGTCGGTGGCGAGAAAGAACGTGCGGAAGTCCTTGCTGCTGTCCGGAAGGGCATCCTGAAGCGTAAGATGCTCCTCGTATATTGGTTCTCGGTACATCGGCTAATCAGTGGTTTCTGTAGGCAACACAGGTTCACCCTCACCATCTCCAAAGCCGGAGGGCCGCGGCCCTGCCTTCGATCTGCCTGCCCAGATGACAGACTCGCCGATTTCGAGCGTACCCAGCACTCCAAACGATGAGGCCCAAGGTCACCGTCGAACTGGCTCAGTTGCTATTGGCAACGAGGACTACTTTATGTCGGCTCTGAGACTCCGCCAGGACACCAAGAGTGCCCCAGGGACGCCGCAGGGACACAAGCGCAACGCAACCTTTAGCCCGCGCATCATGTTCTATGACACTTGGCCAAGCGGCGAGTACGACCGTCGGGGTGAGATTGCTACCTGCAACCGCCTGACGCCCATGTTGGCCCAGCAGATCAAGGAAGAACTCAACACCTTCAAGATGGTGAGTCTTCAACAAACATCTTCCCAGCCGCGATTCTTGGCTTGCTAACATGGTTATTACAGGAAATGGAAGTTCACGAAAACTCGAAGATCTACACGCACTTTTTCTGAGTGCACGATTACAAACGATTGATGGTTCGACTTCAAGTGGTTGCCCTATTTCGCCCTGTAACCAAGCAATATTTTCTGTTTTGCACCTGTCCAACTTGGATTCTTTGTCCATTCGAGGGCGTTTCGGTTAAGCATACATAGTATGGTGTCTCGGCGTTCTGCACTTTTCTTCTTCTTTTTTCGCGTGACGAACGGAATCTCGACAAGCTTTTCAAGTATAGAGTCTTGGTCCAGCAACACATAATCTCCAGGAGACACGACTCATTTGGTTTCCACACGGTGTGTCTCTCTACTCCATACGTGAGCCACGTCATTGGCTAGCAACGAAGAAGTTCGGATGGTGAAGGCAGGGGAGGAGCGTTGGATGCAGTTGTCGGTGCGGGGGGAGCATAGCATTTGCGTGCGAGACAAGCAAGGAAAAGCATGTTTACATGTTGGTGGCTTGGCAGTTTTGCAAGCGAGACTTCATTTACTGCCTGGATTCTGCGGGAAGATGCGAGAGAAAGAAGAGTGGCTAGTGATATGGAATCAGTGAATATTACTCAAGTGTGTGTATCGATGTCGAGGAGCGAGCGCCATGGAGCTGCGATTGTTTTGTGTATTTCTGCTTGGGCTGGCGGTTTATGGCAGGACGAGCAGCGGCAACTCAGAACTCAGAGCAGGATTTGCGGGTGTACATGCGCGTGTATCTGGTCCCATTGAGCTTGGACACAGGCTAGACAAAGATTCCGAAGCAAAGAATAGCAAGGAGTTTGCGGCGATTTCACACGGCTTGCTACATCTAAAGTGGTGGTGATTCTTCGAGACGGAATCCGGTTGGTAAGCCTGTCTATAATACTACACACATCCCAGGAATTATAACAGAAATTTCGCCGAATATGACAACACGAGCAAGTTTATTGAACACTTGCAAGGGCAGAAGTGTGCGCATTATGACATTGAACATGTCGTTATCGGTCTGTTAACCTGGAATGTGACGGTGTGTCGTGTTGACTAGGTACTACCAGCCAAGGCACATACCCAACTTAATAATATGATCTTCCAAAGGCAGGCGAAACGAGGATGCGTTTTACTGTAACAGCCGTTACCTTACTCCACGAGGACCGATGGTCCGCCTGAACCCACGATTCTCTCATGCAGCCTGGCGGACACGAAAGTTACCTAAAGTGTGTACAGTGTATACTATCCTGACTATTTCCTTTCCGCCTTCTTCTAGAAGCCCGAGCAACATGCAGCAAGACTAAGAGAGCAGATCGTGCAATTCCAGTAAAATCGGCATTTCAAGTCGGATCTGGCGAGAATGCAATTTCGAGCTCCTTCCGCATTTCATGCCCCCCACCATGTCGCCAAGGCGGAGGTACCGGTACGAACCAGCAGGCGCGATGACGACTTTTGTCTCCACTTTGCCCGGCCGCGCTAGGGCCGAACCCCTGCTTGGAGAGGACCTGCAGGAGATGGGGCGCAAAAGAGTGGCTTGCGGGCGGGGAGTAAGTCTACCCAGCCAATCGTTGGAAAGCACATTTTCAGCCGCGCCCGCGAGGCTAGAAACTTTTTTTTCCCCCTTGACATTCAGCTCTTTTAGGTTTCTTGGCATTTTTCGATCGCGCCAGTAGTGACCACAACGCTTTCAGATTCCGAGTCTCTTGCGGGAGTGATACAGCCGGGAATCTGGCACTCTGGAGGTCTTACTATCATCTGCCAGGCTAAGGACTCCGTTCCGGAGGATCTGGTCAAGGGCGGTGGCTACTACTACGATGGCCTCGACCACCACAACCACCTCGACAACCGTCATGTCGCAACCGGTTGCCCCGTCTCTTGCGACAGAGCCAGCAGCGCAGCCAGCAACGAGGACCAAGATGCACGGGCGCGCCTTTTACGAGAGCATCGGCTCTCCGAAACACATCATCGCCCCCATGGTAGACCAATCCGAATTCGTGAGTCTTTCTCGTCTTGTTCCGCGCCGCGATCACCACCTCCCCCTCCAGTTCACTGACATTGAGATACTCACAGGCATGGCGCATGCTCTCCCGCACATTCCTCCCCCCATCCGAACGCCGCAACATCCTCGCCTACTCACCCATGCTGCACGCGCGCCTCTTCGTCGAAAGCCAGCGCTATCGCGACACGCATTTCCAGGCCATCCGGCCCGCGCCTCCGTCAACCTCCTCCTCCTCCTCCTCAAACCCCTCCGCAGACGCACCCCAACCCGAAGCCGTCCCCTGGCTAGACGGCAATCCGGCCATCGACCGGCCCCTGTTCGTGCAATTCTGCGCCAACGAGCCCTCCCACCTCCTCGAGGCCGCAAAACTAGTAGCCCCATACTGCGACGCCGTAGACCTCAACCTGGGCTGTCCGCAGGGCATCGCCAGGAAGGGCCACTACGGCGCCTTCCTGCAGGAGGACCAGGAGCTCATCCACAGGCTGATCAAGACGCTGCACGAGAACCTCTCCATCCCGGTGACGGCCAAGATAAGGGTGCTGGAGACGCGGGAGAAGACGCTGGCGTACGCGAAGAACGTGCTGAGCGCCGGGGCGAGCATACTCACCGTGCACGGGCGGCTGAGGGAGCAGAAGGGCCACCTGACCGGGTTGGCGGACTGGGAGCACATCCGCTACTTAAGGGAGAACTTGCCGAGGGAGACGGTGCTGTTTGCCAATGGCAATATTTTGAGGAAGGAGGACATTGATAAATGTCTCAAGGCGACGGGGGCAGATGGGGTTATGAGTGCTGAGGGCCACTTGAGCGACCCTGCTATCTTTGGACGGGTGCCGGAACCTGGCGAGGAGGGGAGGGAGTACTGGAGGGGAAAGGATGGGAGGGGCGGGTGGAGGGTTGATGCGGTTGTTCGGCGGTATTTTGACGTGCTGCACCGGTACGTTTATGAGAGGGAGCCGCCGGTCAGGAGGCCGCTGTTCGTGCCGGGCGACGATACGGCTTGGCTGCAGGAGAAGAAGGAAGAGGAGGATGGGGAGCCGGCACGGAAGAAGAGGAAGCAGGAGGGCGGTGGGGTAGACCGGAAGAAGAAGGAGGAGATGACGGCCGGTTCGCCGAATCTGGTGAGTGTGCAGGGACATCTCTTCCATCTGCTCAGACACTTTGTGAGCAAGCACCATGATGTCAGGGATGCGTTGGCGCGGGCCAGGGCGGGGGATATGGACAAGCTCGAGAAGATCCTCGATATGGTCGAGCGCAAGGTTGCGGAGGGTCTGCTGGAGTATGAGAGGACTGGCGAATCCGGTGTCGAGGAGGCGGCACCGGCGGATACAGACGACGACTACTATGATCCCGACAGCTCAGAGAAGGCTGTCAGGGTATGCAAGCGGCCCTGGTGGGTCGTGCAGCCGATCATTCGCCCTGTGCCCAAGGAGGCCATGGCGAAGGGTGCCATACAGCCGAAGAGGGAGAAGGGGACGCCCCGGAATAAGCAGAAGAAAGAGGCTGCTGATACCACTGCAAAACTGAAGGAGAATGGCAACGGCGAGGGCGATGTCGCCCGGATGACAGAGAACGGCCAGACGCCTGGAGAGAGTCTCGAGGACAAGGAACCGCTCGAGAGGAAGACTTCGTTCCCGGAGAGTGAGTTAGTTAGCGGTTGAAAAGGGAGAGAGAAAGTAAGCCCAAATTATAAAAGATAAATTCCACATGTCTATGTAACACAGACACATGAGAGCAGCTTGAGAACGTGAAGATCAAGTAGATGCAGCCCGTTCCACTCGCTTGCATATCAAGATTTTAAACCAGTAAGCACAGTTGTTCGAGGGTGTGGGTGTTTGCCCTGCTGCCCACCGTCGGTCTATCTTGTCCACCAGAACGCCTGTCATGCTACGGACATGAAACATGCCACATCCCAGTACAATACACATAAATGAAGAAACAATAGCAACTGACACAACCCTAACTGGGGCCACCATGACCACCCCTCCCACCAGGGCCTCCATCAAGCAACAGCTTCGGCTTGATATAGTCCTCATCTAACTGTCTGAACAGTGCCGACGGATCCTCTGTGCTGAACAGCTGCCGTATAGCCGCAGAAGCCGTGAGGTGGCCCTCCCCATTATTGGGTCGGTCCCGGTGACCCTCAAGCACCGGCTCACCACCGCCGCCACCGCCTCCAAGAACGCCAGCTTCCATGGGACTGGATTTCCTCCTCGGCGCAGGAGGCGGCAGGTCCGACGTGTCGATATCGCTGCCAAAGTCCGAATCGGAGTTGTTGCCAGAGCTGCCGAGGAGGTCTGCCCGCTCAAGGTCCTCGCCGTTCTTGACGGAACCCTTCCTGCTGAGGCTCGTCGGACGAGCGGTGCCCGTGGCCGTGTTGGGCGACCGGTGACCCGACGCCCATCCGTTGCTCCTGCCGCCGTTCCTCGTGCCGTTCGCCCGTCCGTTGCCGAGACTATCGAGAGCGACCGACCCACCACGAGCGGCGCGCGGCACGAATCCGATGCCTGTACCGCCAGGGCGCTTATAGTAGTTCCCACCGCCGATGGCCTCGATATCGAACTCGTCGTCCGAGTCAATCTCGTCTACAACTCCAGTCCTTATCCCGAGGATCTCAAGCATACGCGCCGTAGTGCCACCAAAGATAATCACCGTCAGCACCACGACAACCAACACCGTAGCCTTGAGCGCCCGAACATCGTGGCCTGTGAGCAACGCCGCAAGCGCCACACCAACGGCACCGCGCAGCCCGGCCCAGAACAGCATGGCCTGGTAGTTGTACGGCAGCTCGTCCGTGGCCTCCCGGCCGCGGCGCCGGGCGCGGTACCGGATGAACCAGTTGATTGCGCGTGACAGCGGAAAGACGGCCACCCAGCGGGCGGCGCAGACTGCCAGGACGGTGACCATGATTAGGAGGGGCTGGTACTGGAGGTTGTCGTCTGTGAAGAGGGAGAGGCCAAGGTAGATGAAGATAAAGTTCTCCGAGAGCTGGGCGAGGACCTGGAAGAGGTATTTGGTCGTCAGTTGGGTACGGCGCGACATGTTAAAGTAGGCGTAGTGCTTCAGCGTCATGCCGCAGAAGAGGAGCGACACAATGCCTAGTACGATCGGTCAGTAAAAGGCAAAGAGTGGTGCTTCAGGAAGCACACGCACCTGACATTTTGATCGCCTGGGAGAAGAAGTACGTCGCATAGGCGATGAGAACGATGAGACAGCTCTCGATCTTGGGGTAGCGGCGGACATAGGTGTGCTTCAGTCCTAGAGCTGCAAGAATACCGACACTAGCTCCGATGATCAAGCTGCCGAAGAAGTCTCGCAAGAAGATCCAGATACCCCAGAAGAGGCCCAGCAAACCCAGTGTGCTGGACCCCTCCTTCGCTTTCTGCGCCGACTCGAAAATGACAATGGCAATGGCGTCGTTGAGGATCGACTCGCCGAAGATGATGGTATAGAGCTTCGGATCGACCTTGTACGAGTTGAAAATCGCCAGGATTGTAACCGGATCGGTGGCGGAGAGCGTTGCACCGACAGAGATGGCATCGATCCAGGTCATGCTGAGGCCCTCGAGCGGGATGCGGGTGTAGAGCCATAGGATACCGCCGATGACGACGGCCGAGAGAAAGGTGCCGGCGAATGCAAAGGTCAATATGGTGCCTATATTTCGGAAGAAGTTCGCCTGATGTAGCTCGTAGCCGGAAGCGAGGATGATCGGAGGTAGCAAGACGTTGAAGAAGATCTGGTAGTCGAAGCTGACGGCCTCGCGAACCGAGTCATCACTTACTCGCAGGACTAGACCGATAGTCATGCCTACAGAGGTCAGTGGTCAGTCGCACTCATTGGGATATGCGGCCGTGGAGACGTTGCTAGATCGCACTAACCAGCAAAGATAGAAATGACGGTCTCGTGGATGGCTGTGACCTTCTTCTCTTGCAGGAAGTAGCTTGTGAAGAAGGCCACCATCAGCAGCATTATGACGATAAAGAGGGCCCATGATGACACTATCTCCTTCTTGGAGGAGGAATCGGGAGCTGCCAACGGTTGTCAGTCAGGTTGCATTTACTTGAGTATGGGAGCAGGATAGCGCAGGGTGTCGCACGTACATTCGGGGTCAGCGTCTTCGGAAGCTCGTCCTGCGAGACATTGCGTCAGTTCCCTGTCTCTGCTGCATTCCTCTGTCTGATCAAGACTGTCTGGCAAGCTTCTTACTGGCAATGGCCAACAGCTCGTTACTAGCAACCTCCACTAAGGAGGAGGACGCTTGCGCCAACATGGTTGGGTTTGTCTAACAGCGTCGGGTGAGGGGACAGGTTCGTTCAAGTGTGTAACAGAAAGACCGGCGCTGCTGCTCGAGGAGGAGCTAGCTGATAGAGAGGGCGAAGTCATCAAAGAATGGATCTAGTTCATTGAGAAGATGCCGGCGAGGTGTTGCGTGGCGCTATTGACGTCGACTTTGGGAATTGGAGATTACGAATTATCGCCAGGCTTCCCCATCAGACGCCTCGTGGCACAACGCATTGCCGGATTGGAGCGCACAAGCAGCCTTCTCCAGTGCGCTAATCTCAGAGCTTATCGATTCGACACGGGCATCGTGAAGTACTGTCGAGGGCATATCGACTTTCTGCTGCTACAAACTTACGTCATTTTAGATGTATCTCAACCCCTAAAGCTACTTCCTTGCTAGTCCTGACTAAGCGGTCGCCGGAGTGCAGCGAAAGTGTGTCTCTTTGGTCGAGGCACAGCGGGCAGCGAGACATCAAGATTCGTACCATGTGAATTCCAGGTTTGCTGTTTGGTACTTTGATGTAAAACGCAACAGTCAAAGACAGTCGGCCGTTCCTACGTTGATTAAGGTTGGTAGGTTACCGGCGAAAGTGCTGCGACGAAACCACAGATTGCTCCTTTCCTCAACATTGCCAGCTATGTAGTGACTCTCTGGCGCTCATATGTATCGAAATTCAACCTCAAACCATCCATCATGGCTCCGAAGGCCGAAATCTCGCTCGTCGTCGTTGCCACATGCTCCGGATCCGTCAGTTAGGTTCCTGAGCTTGCTGTATCACAGGACGTCGCACGTCAACATGGAAGACTCGCAAGGAAGACAACGTCAACCTGAGATTAGCTCCAGTCCATCTGCAAGCACCTCTCTACCTTGATTCCAGGAACCCTCTTTACGTGGCTGAGATTTATAACATAGTAGCCCCGTCTCGCCATACTGGGTTCCTTCCTCCTGTAGTTCATTCATTGCTCAATGCGGCAAGACGTCAACTCGTCGTTGTTCGCAAGTCGCGGCACGAAGGAAAAGACATGGTGATGATCTATGCGGGGCAGTGTACATCATTGCTACTACGTATAGTACATTTTTACAGTAAACCTGAGATAGTGTGAGTGAGCACCGACCGCCAACTGGTTGCTGAACTGCGTCAGACTTCAGTGTCTTGTGCCTTACGGAAAGTCGTGTTCATTGGTTGCTCCAGCTATCTCAGCTGGTCCTCATTTCTCCACCATATCTTCCCCCTCCCCGTGCTCCCCCCTGCTTCCCAGCCGCTAGTCTAGTGCTCGCCTGTTTGGGTTCAAGGTCGGGTGCCCTCGCATGACGCAGCATTCTTTTCCTCGGACCATTTGGCCTCTGCACGCGGAACAAGACGAATCATCAACAGTCTCGTGGCAGTCTTCCACTCGGCCGCGTGATATCCATTTGCTGTTACTCAGACACACTTCTAGCCAATTCATCTGATTGCACCAGTGCCGACACAAGCTGCCCGACCCCGGATATCTGATTATAACTAGTGCTCCGCATTATTGGCATGGACATTATCTGATAAACCGTCATCGTGGAGCTTCATCCGAGCCCAAACGTCGCTCCCCGACATCAGCCGATCCCACTTCGTGAGATCCGTCCTCCCAAACCTGCTGTCAGCAGCAGCGATTCCCCGACCGAGGAGCCTCGACCGGAGCAACACGAAGACGCTCAATTGACGCGCGACGACGTCGACAGTGGACGCATGTCGTCGTCAGACGCCGATTACTTCAGCCGGGGCCACCCCTCGATCGAGGAGACAACCAACAGATCGTCCAAGAAGAATGGGAAGAAACCGTCAGCGTTCCAAGATGGTACTTCCAGAGATGCATCGATAGACAACAGCAACAATGCCGGGCGCGGGGGACCCGGCGGCAACGAACAGTCGCCCCTGCTGTCCCCGGCGCGAGAGGAAGATGGCTTCATGGACGGTCAGACAGTGCTGGACGACATTGACGAATTTCAGACCACCAAGAGCATATGGTACCTGATACTGTTGACGATAAGCATTGGAGGACTTCAGATTGCCTGGTCTGTCGAGCTCTCCAACGGCTCACCGTATCTCTTGTCACTCGGACTCAGCAAGTCGCTGATGGCCCTGGTCTGGATCGCTGGTCCCCTCTCCGGTACCCTGGTCCAACCGTACGTCGGCATGCTGAGCGATAATTGCCGCGTCCCATGGGGCAAGCGGAAGCCGTTCATGATCGGCGGAGCCGCTGCCACAATATGCTCGCTGCTGTGTCTGGCGTGGACAAAGGAGATCGTCAGTGGGTTTCTGGGCATCTTTGGCGCGGATCCTACATCGAACGGCGTCAAAAACACTGTTATTGTGGTTGCTGTTATCTGGGTCTACGTTTTGGATTTCGCCATCAACACTGGTAGGTCACTTTTTACACCAACAATGCGGTCTCGAGTGTTAATGTATCGTTTCTAGTCCAGGCAGCTATTCGTGCCTTTATCGTTGACTGTGCGCCGGCACATCAGCAAGGTAAGTGGGAATACACCATATCGCTTGGTCTGATATCAACTAACAGGTTATATAGAGGCTGCAAATGCAATGGCTAGCAGGATCGTCGGTGTCGGCAACATCTTTGGATATGTTGCTGGATACGTGGATCTGCCCTCAATCGCCTGGTGGCTCGGAGATACTCAATTCAAGGATCTTTGTGCCATCGCCAGCATCGCCCTCGGTAGTACTGTCCTCCTCAGTTGCCTTGTCATCCGCGAAAGGGACCCGAGACTTGAGGGGCCTCCGTCGCAGGACAAGCCTGGCGTGCTTTCATTCTTCAGAAAGATCTTTGGTTCGATTAAGAGGCTCCCGCCTCAGATCAAGAAGGTTTGTATTGTCCAGTTCTGCGCCTGGATCGGCTTCTTCCCGATGCTGTTCTACACATCTTCGTATATTGGTGAGATCTACGTGGAACCGTACCTTGAGGAGAATCCCAACATGACGAACGAGGAGCTCGACCATCTGTACCAAGAGGCGACCCGTATCGGAACCTTTGCGCTGCTCATCTTCGCCTGCACCAGTCTCGCGACCAACGTCTTCCTCCCGTTTTTCATTGCGCCAACTTACGACAACCAGCCAGTCACATCCGGTGATGGTCTAATTGCTGCTCAACCTAAAGATTATGAGGAGGACCAAAAGTCGTGGCTGGATTACCTGGTCATTCCGGGTTTCACGCTCCGCCGAGCTTGGATGCTCTCGCAGATCCTCTTCTTTGTTGCCATGACCTGCACGGTATTCGTGCGTACCGTTGAAGTCGCGACAGTACTGATTGGTCTCGTGGGCATCACCTGGGCCCTGACGCTCTGGGCACCCTGGGCCATCATCAGCGCCGAAATCTCCCGCCGAGATGTAGAGACACGCGAGCGGAAGCAGAGACAATTCTCGATTACCGGTGATCCGGCTGTCAGCCCAGGCTCTTCCAACGACTATTCGGACCAGAGCCCCGATGCCGATCTTCAGGAATTGGAGGAAGACGCCGATCAGGCAGGCGTCATCCTAGGCATCCACAACATGGCTATTGCTGCTCCCCAGATCATTGCGACGGTGGCGTCAAGCATCATCTTCTACTTCTTTCAGAAACCTCGTGGCACGCCTGGTGACCACAGTATAGCCATCGTCATGGCTCTGGGCGGCATTGCAGTGCTGGTCTCGGCCTACTTCATCCACCTGATCAAGGACGAGGCACCTGTGACGCCAGAGGACGACATGATTGCTGTCGAGGAGGGCGAGTCGAGCTCGCGGCCCAGCACATCGCATAGCCGTACCCGCAGCTTCGAGGGTCGGCCCCGTGCCAGTCTCGAGCGTGCGACGTTGGTTAGGAACACCAGCTTTGGTGGGGCCGAGTACTAGTCGGCTCACACCACTTTCGTACCCTTTTTGTTTAGTTTTCTTGTTTTTTCATTTTGGATCACGTAATCTAAAGCGTACTACAAGTCCTCTTTGTGGGAGATACTTATATCTAATACGGTGTCTGCGACTTCCGTTGATACGCGTTGGATCGGACTATCACCTGGCGTTGAGGATGTCTCGGGGCATTACGGCCTTCGGCTGACGAGGGGGTTTTTGTCGCTTTCTTTCCATGCGCAGTATTGGCTTAGACTGTACCGGGATACAAAGTAGAGCTTCTTCGTCAGGCATTCAGATGTCGAGGTAGATGTCAGAAATACACGATATTGTCTACGCGGCCCAGGTGCAACTAGCCACTGCCACCTATTGTGACTGTCTCCTTTGGCAGCACCAACTCTCCTTCCGCATTGTTATTCTGCTTTCCCCCCGTCCCGGGCATGGGGTCTGACATTCTTTCCATACCTCTTACCTTCCTACCTAACACACGACTTGCTTGTGCCTTCCTCTGCATCGGCAATCGAACCCAGTCCTGAAGCGGGAGGAAATACTCCAATAAACACATCTTTGCAAATCAAAATCGTCCTGAGCATGTTCACTCGGTCGCAGCGCAATCAATACGACCCATCATGATTTACAACCTTTGGATATCACTCATTCCTTGAAAGTCATTCACTACAATCAGGACCAGGACATCGCGGTGTCCAACGCCGGATTCCATACTCAACGGCACGGCAAGGTTCATTATCGTCGAGTGTTGTTGTACATCTGCAGTTATATCCAAGCCTGTCACGGTGAGATCTTCACAATGCCTCGAGGAAAGAAGAAACATTAGGTACCGCTCAACCTCGGAGCACCCATCACATGGGAACGACGTGTCGAGTCTGTGCCAGATCAAGAATTGCCACAACGTCCCAGCTCCAAAACGTCTGAACTTCGGCCTTCCGCTGGAGCCTCTCAAGGCACAGAGAACAACAGCCCGGTCGAATACCAACTACGAACGTACATTGACAGGCGGGCCAACACTCCGCTGGAGCCAATGGCACAGAGAAACATTGCTGAGATGCCACGACACTTAGATGGCAAGCAGGGAAGAAAAGATCTCCTCGCGGAAGGACCTGATAGCAGGGTGGAACGACCTGACCGGCGCCGATCATTTCGTGCACCAGCACAACGCACCCTCGATGACAGACAAAGCCCACGTGGTGAAACACGTCCTTGGAGACGCCGTGACACTCAGTACGAGCTGGAACAAGAGCTACACCGAGAGTTGATACGGCGCGTCAAGGAAGAGGAGCGACGACTTCAAGCAGAGGCTGTGGCAAGGATGCGTCTCCGAACGGAGCAACTACTCCGAGACACGGATCAGCTGCTCGAAGCGAGAGCAGAGGCGCGACATACCCGGGAGAGAAAGGAACGAAGTGTCCAATACGAACAGGAGACTTTGGAGTGGGAGCTGCGTCTTGAACGGACAAAAGAACTCGAAAGAATGCGCATTCCTGACAAGGAGCGTTGGGAAGGTCTGACGAAACAGGAGCGGCAAGGTGAGGCACGACGTGAATAGGAGGAATGTCGTCGAAGAGAAAGGCTTCGTCTCGAAAAGCCACGGCCTGAAGGTCTCTCGAATCACACGACTGGACAGCTCCTTTCGGACTTCGTGGGATGTGCCCAGCTTGGCGTCCCGGCACAGAGCTTGCAAAGTCGAATGTTGCGTGCCATTCCAGAGGACCTGTTGGACCTGTGCAGTCCAGAGGGCTCAACGTGTGGCCAGCGGCACCTATGCTCCCATCCAATCATTGGGATGTTGAATAAGAAGGCTGAAGACGGGTGAGCCGCCAACAACTAGAGGCCTCTGTCTTGGTATATAAGCCCCTGGCGTCGAGGTTTTTCTTTTGTGTACACGACCAAAGCAGGAGAGATGGGCTATATATCAACCTCCGTGCACCCCCTTGACTCTCTTAGATAGCTATTACAGGTACGTAAAGCGGATGGACATCCAGGGGTATTCAGAGGGTATCAGCGAGCAATGGCCTTGGAGGCAGGTTTGTAGCGACATGTGTACGAGACAGGAAACAGTATTCACCTTCAGCGTTAGTCTTAAATTGTCATCGAACATCTACTTGACTTAGCATGTCGAGGACTGGACATTGCATCATTGTGTCCCAAGATATCTCAATCTTCAACGAATGCATCTTTCCGGTCACAGCCCGGTCGAGTGAACATGGTTATTTGATGACATCTGCCCTTATTAGGAGAGCACCCATACTGTGGAGTTCTTTCCCCCTTTTGTGAGCTGAGTCTCGTTTCCCTCATGCGCATGTGGATTACATGCCACTGTGTACAGGCTAAAGTTTGCAAGGTCCTTAAACACCATTAATTGCACCGAATATACCTACCACCGCCCATTGCCTTATGAGATCGGAGGCTGTCATCCGTAAATTAAGTTGCCGCCATTCGGCTTTCTTTCTGCGAGCCTGACGACTTGGGGCCCGGTTCGCCTACCTTCCTCTCCATATTGCGTCGACTCTGTCTGCGGAGGGCGACGTGATCTGCCCATTGACGGTCCCTATTTCACTTGAGGAATATGCGGTCAAAATGGCCACATCCGTGGGGTATGGGGTTGCTTGAATGATAATTACAAGAATGCCGGTCACCATATATAAGAGGATGAAGACCGGGTAAGCCAAACGACCTCTACAGTCTCTCTACGTCCGATCTTTAACACTCCTACGTCCCATTAGCCGTGTCTGTGCACTGCGCCGTCTTCGCCCCAGCCCAGCACAAGATGAAGGCCCCCTCCCTCCTCTCCCTCCTAGCAGCGTCAGCTCACGCTGCCGTCCTCTGGGACGGCCGCTTCAACGACCTCTCCAGCGCAAAAGACCTCAACACCTGGTCATGGAGCAACCAAGTCGGGCCTTACCAGTACTACATCCACGGCAGCGGGTCGGTCGACAAGTACATCTCCCTTAGCCCCGACTACAAGAACCCCAACGATAGTGTGTCCACCAAGGGCGCAAAGTTCACGTTGGACTCGACCGCATTCTGGAACGGGCAGAACATGCGGCGCATCGAGCTGATCCCGCAAACGAAAGCCGCCATCGCTAGCGGCAAGGTGTTTTACCACTTCAGCATCATGCGGAAGGACACCAATGCGCCGAGCGTGAACAGGGAGCACCAGATCTGCTTCTTCGAGAGCCACTTCACTGAGCTGAAGTACGGCTGGATCAGCGGGGAGAGCGGGACGAGTAACCCGTACCTGCAGTGGATGACGAGCCAGAACAGCAAGTGGAAGACGGAGTGGAAGGCGGGCGTGTGGCATAATGTTGCTTATGAGATTGTGAGCCTGACCCCTACTTCACTCAACCTTGGGAGACGAAGAGTCCGGATAGAACTAACGAGCAGCTAGGACTTCTCCGGCAACAAGGTCGGCTTCTGGCACTCGGAGGGCGGCGATCCGCTGAAGCAAGTTGTTGCGCCCGTGTCGGCCTCGACGTCGTCCAACGGCCAGGATTGGCATCTCGGCGTTCTTGAGTTGCCACGCTCCGGGTACAGTGACGCGGTCGAGGACTTTTATTTCTCGGGCGTGTATATCGAAAATGGAGCCATCACCACTGCTATTGGTGGACCCGCATAGACAGCGAGACCGGCAGTTATAGTCCATGATCCAAATAGAGATGATACATGATAGAGAAAGTAGCCGATATAACCCTTTATTCATAACATTATTTGACCATCATGTACTGTTACAGACTCCGCTGAAATCTGACGCATCATTCTCGCGCCCCTCACGACAAACGCAGTGTACGAACATTCGCAGCAGCATTGCCAGCCTTGATAAACAAGGTAAAGATGATACCCACCCCAGACGACCAGACAAGAGTCCGAAACGGCGCCACACGGCTGTTATCCTGAGCAATGACGTAGATGTAGTTGTACACAATCCGGGAGGCGAGGCTATCTCAAGTCAGCTACACACACATTCGTCTCTGCTAACCAAGACCAAGTCACAACTCACTATGCCAACGTCAAGTAATTCACAGTCTTGGCCTCCACACCAGCGACGTTCGCCGCCACGACCGCCGCGGCGTACAGGCCGATCGTCTCGTTGGCATTGGCGTGCGCCGCCCTGGCGCGCAGGATACGGCCCTTGGTCTGTGTGCGCGTGAGTTACCGGTTCTCCCAGCAGACGAATACGCACTAGCCGACAAACTCACCACCTTGTCGAGGCTGTCGTCCTTGGCCAGGTGCTCCTCCGTCCTGCGGGGGTTGGCGATATCCTGGTTCTTGCCTGCCAGTATGCCGGCGTATGTATGTGGCACGTAGAGCAGGATCATGGCCGCTGGAACCTGCGATGGGGTTAGTTACTCGCTGGGACCCGGGTTTGCACAAGGTGCGTACCGTGTAGTATGAAAGCTGGGCCTTCGTGAGATCGAATAGAGACGCCATTGTTGCTGGTGTTCTAGAACGAAGCACGAAATATCTAAGTAATGAGGCTGTTCTGAATCAACGGGTTGTTAAAGTCAATAAATAAGAACGATAGGAGTGTAAGACTGGGAAGTCAATGTGTTTTTTCCAATTGTAGCACAAAAGCTGGCAGTTGCAAATGAGTGGTGACGTTGTTGTTTATGGACAGGACGTCAACGAATAACGCTGCCAAGCAACCAGCCGAGGTCCAGCGAGCCATGAAACACCATGGTCGTAACATCGCTAAATAAACTTCTCAAACCGAGCTTCTATTTTGAGTTGTCGATAACCCCCCTCTACCGAGCTGTATTTCTGGCATTTCCAGCCTTGACCAACAATGTGAATATAATACCGATGCCAACAAACCAGGCCATAGAGCGATATCTCGACATCCGTGCGTCGTCCTGGGCGATGACGTAGATATAGTTGTATACGGCTCGCGACACAAGACTGGAGATATCAAGACAATCAGTTCTCCCTTTGAAGCATCTTCTGTTTCTTACTTCCACTTCTTCGGAGCTGAACGTATATGCCCGTGTTTCCTAGCCGGTCGAAATAGAAACCAAGTGAACTTACTATGCCAATGTCAGCTTGTTGACAGTGTCCGGCTCGACCTGAGCGACATTCGCGGCTACTACCGCAGCTGCGTATAAGCCGACCGTCTCGAGCCCATTGGCAGTGGCTGCCTCGGCGCGGAAGATACGTTGACGGATCTGTTCCGGCGGTTTTGACCGTTGTTCAGTCTAAGCCCTGATATTCCTCGCTTCCTCACTTGCAGAGAGGTTACCTTCTGCGGCATACCCTGATCCTTGGTCACATTCTCTACCATCTTCCCCCTAACTGTCAACTCCTGGCTCTTGCCTGCCAACTGGACGGCGTAGACATGGGGCGCAAAGAGCAGCGCAAAGGCTGTCGGGACCTGGATGGAAAGAAGGCTTCGTCAGCCTGCATGTCTGCTAAAGAGGTAGGTACAATCTAGAGCCTGAGTTGGGAGGCCGGGTGCTCACGTACAGTATAGTAGGAGAGATCGAACCGAGTGAGGTCAAAGAGAGCGGCCATATCCTTTGGATGGTGGAACTTCGGTGAGCTGGAACAGGGTAGGCAAACGGATTACTACTCCTGCTACGCAAGATGTGTCCATTGGGTCCATGTCCGGACCATAGCCATGTGACCGGAAAACCAGACTATATATGGAGTTCATGATGAAACATTTTTGCAGTTGAGGCTACCTGCGATGCGGGTAGGTGGTTCGATCGAAAGCTTTCCTTTGCTGAAGTCACAGCGGACATCTGCATGATGCCGAGGAACGAAAACAAAAGACAACAACAGCTGTGCAACAAGTTGACGATGGCACGTCGATTCCGTAAGCCGGCATCGTCACTAAATGTCTCACAGAGTATCCGTGATAGGGCTGACAAATCTTCCACTCAGTTTCTCAGCCTGGTGTTTTCCAGAGCAGCTATTGCTTTAGACACGGATGAAATGACTGCGCGCTGCTTCGTCAGCAGACTATGCTATGTGGTCCGACCCCCATCTTCCCTCCCTCTAAGTAGTTGAAACAAGTCCACCTCGGACCATATGCTTACCCCTTATCAGATATCCCGTATATAATGAGGAACTCGAAGTGAACGAAACACAAGAAACATGTGGTATATGATCATCGAATCCTTTGCGGTACTTTCTTTGCATGTCGTGATACGCGATTCCCAGTACCACGCGCCTGTCCAGTCCTGTCAAGTCCATACGCCATCTCCTGGTAAACTCGAGCAGTCTCTCAAGATTTCCGCAGTCGTAAAAAGAAAAAAAGGTCGTTAATGCATCGGAATGAAGTGTCGGTTGTGACTGGTACATGTTACACTATTTCAACATCCAGAAAAGAAGGTCTGTCAGTAGCTAAACTGCCGACGGTGCTCAGACTGTGCCTCTCAGGCGCTGCTTGCGGGCTAACCAGTCGCCGAGCATGTTGTCAAGTTGCTGGTAGGAGTTGTTAGATACAATGTATATGCTATGGGCAGTAAAGACTTACAGTAGTTATCTCAGCCAGCTTGGCATTCTGCTCCTTGAACAGCGTCCCAACAACAGGGTGTTCAGGGCCAGCTGGCACAACGTCCGTCTTGTCGTAGACCACAACCAGCAGGTCTCGGACGTCAGAGCCCGAATCGAAGAAAGCCCGTAAGCTTGCATCATTCCAAGTCGACGCCGTCGTTGCGGACGTCGAGGTAGTGATCGAGTCCTGTTTGCCATGCAGATCACCGTCCTCACGGTCGATGAGCTCCGGAGACGACCGCATCGAGGAGTGGTCTTCCTCCTGGCTGGACGTGTCTACCATCAACGGCGGCGGGTTGTTCGACGTGACAGGTGATATTTGGACAGGCGATTCCGAAAGACGTTCCTTTTGCTGCTGAGGCGGCGTCCCGTTCACAGCTCGCTCCGTCTGATCTGACGCTGTCGTCTGCGTGCTGAGGTAACTGTCCGGATATGCACCCGGCAAAGTTGGTCGTTGAGCCGGCCGTTGCTGTTCTTGTTGCTGCTTTTTCACCTCTTCGGGCACGGGCGCAGGCCGTACAGGCGCTGGCGTTGGCGCAAGAGCAATGTCCTCATCCGAATCGGAGTCATCAAGCACGGCACGCGATTTGGCCTGGACAACTTGCTGCGGCCGTATATTACCGTTCTCACCACGGAAAGCAGAAACGTTAGACTGCCCGGACTGTCCTCCTTTGCGAGATGTCTCCGGGGACCGGTCGCGGGATGGTTTCTTGGGGCTGCTTTCGGGTGACGAATTGAAGTCATCCAAATCTGGCTCGACCATACGCATCGACGCTGGAGGCACATCTGCTGTATTCTTCACCTTCCCTTCAGTTGACAAAAACGAGGCGAGGTCCATGCCAGACTCCTTTGGTTGTGTCGCGGTCCCTTTGGAGCTTAATGACGGTTCTATTCGCGGCTGTTGCTTCTTCAACTTGCTAGGATTTCGCTGGGGACCCTCCGACTTCTCAGACGAGGCTGCCGCGGGCTCCTCCAGCTCGAGTTCCTTCTCGTTGGCATCCATCGAACGTTTGCCAAAGGAGTCGTCGTCATCGTCGATCGACCTCTTCTTGTCTTTCCTTGAGAAGAAACTCCGAATCGAACCCGGCTTCTTCTCTTTTTCTTTCTTATCCTTCTTCTTCTTGTCGTCCTTGCTCAGAGGGTTGTCCTTTTCGAGCTTGTCGAGGCTGGCCCGCTGCTTCAGCTCCTTTGAATCGCTTGAAGACCGGGGGCCGTTGTCATCGCGCAATAAGTTAGGAGTCAAGGTGATCTTCTTAGTCTCGACCGTATCGTCCTTGAAGAAAGAGTCTCTAACTGTTCCGTCGCTGGTCTTCTTCGGCCCGTCACCCGACTTCGTCTCGAAAATCTCCTCGCTGTTCCTTGCTGTAGCCTTTGCTGATGCCGTAGCCGCATCTGCGTTCGCCTCGGCCGACTGGGCTCCTGCCGTTACCGCTTCTTTCTGCTGCGACTTTGGCTTGAGAGGCTCTACCCGTGCTGTCTCATCCTCGATTTCTGGCTCGGCACTCGTCTGCTGGGCACTAGATTGCTGCGCTTGTTGCTGTTGTTGTGCAAGGAATTCTGCTTCAAGGTCTTCCTCGTCGGTCGAATAGTCAAAATCAGAGTAGTCAACGTACGTAGGTGCTGTAAAGGTGACCGTCTTGGCTTTCCTCCTTTTCATTGCTGACTTGAGGGGATTGCGGGTCTTCTCCGCTTGGTCACCAAGCATTGTCGCGGACAGCTGCGCTCATTAGTATCCGCTCATCATTCGCGCAGAGCAAGTAACCTACGTCTATGTTACGGTGCTTGTTTAACCGGGCCAATCTCTCTGTTGGAGTCTCGATATGTTCTGCGGGTAGATAGCCTAGCAGATCCGCCTGTTAACAAGGGACAGGGCAGTGGGCCGTCCGTTGAGCACTCACCAATGCTGCTATCTTTCACCACTCGTACAAGCCACCAATAGCTATTACTGTCATCGAGCAAGACCATAGTATCACCCTTGGTGGCGTTTGCTTGGCCTTCGACCGTGGCGACGAACGTATGGAGAGCATAGACGAATTCGAAATCGATGTCCTCTATATTTTGTAAGCACTCAGCGTCCCAACCATAGTCAATGAATCTGGGGTCGACGTCAGAAAAATCGCCATCGTCATCATCATCATCAAATCCTTCATATGGTATGGTCATGTCATCGATGTCGTCCGTGTTGTCGTAGAGCGCAATCGGTCCACGAAACTGAGTGTCGCCGCTTGGTTCGCATCCTATGCCCGCGATATCCTCATCCACGACTTCCTCTGAAAAAGCCAGCTCCCGATATAATGCCGAGTCCGCCATGTTTGATTTCCCCGGCTTCGCGAACATGCGCCCTCCGACCTCTATAGCTTCTTGCTCTAGTCGGAACATCTCGGCCACAACCTCTTCCAGGACTGCCATCCGTGATCGCTTCTCGTGCAAAGGACTCTCCTCCTAGGGTGTGTCGAAGGTGCTCGGGATCGGTTCGCCGTCGGATATCGGTCGGCCCTGTCTGTTATACTCACCGACTGGAAGATGATGATGGCGGCATGGCGAGTCGAAGAAGTCCTTGCCTTCCCGCTCGGGTGATATACTAAAATCAGGGTGCTCAGGATGCTCAAGGTACGGAGAAGGGGACCTTGCATCGCTGGCTGTAGAGGGAAAAGCAAATGGACGTGGGTGTAGAGAGTCGATTCTTCGCGGCCATAGGGGTTCAAAGGAAGAAGGAGACCCACCATCCTCAATCGAGGGCGAACTCGAGATCTTGTCCATCATGTCATCGTCCATGCTGTCGTCGCCGTCGCCTGAGAGGTCTCCATCGTCGATATCGGCGCCGGAGACACCGCCGTTCTGGGCAATTGCCAGAGCATCCCGCGGTTGGCCAGCCTGCATGTTTGTTGTCGCGCCGTCGCTCGCGCCCGGATGGCCGTTCACGGAATTATTGACTGCGGCAACCAAGTGGTCTGCGTACTGGTGCAGGTCTCCGACCTCACCGCCCGTCCACAAGGCGCCAGGGCTACGCAGATTCTCCTCGGCAGTTTTGGCGGCTACTTCGCGAATTGTTTCAGCCTGATGGGGAGCTAGAGATTCTCGTGAAGTCGGGACAGGGGCGCGCGGGTGGTCTTTCGCTGACGGCGCCTCGTGATCTTGAAGATCAATGGTATCTGGATAAAAGGGAGAAACAGTCAGATGTCAGCCAGGACTGGATCTCGGCAGAATGTCAAAGAAAATGTGTGTTTCCAGAGATGGCCCTGGCAGTTGGAAAATAAAATGAAGGTGAACAACGGTGTGACAGGGGGTTGGGCCAGCCACCAGAGGCTCCGACCGTCCACCCAGCAGGGGAGGGAAGCACATACCAGCGCGAATAATCTCGGGTCTAGTCATGATGAATCAGACTAGTTTATGAATCAAAAGGGGACAGATAGAGATTCTCGGCATGAATGACACTGCCACACGACGATAAGGACCTGGGTCGAGAAGAGGTGCAGCTCCGACAATGCTACAAGGTGGTCCGTTTCGTAGATGCTGGCGGTCGATCACCGTGTCATGGACCGAACCGAGCCGAAACCTAGTGCTGTGGCTCAAATGCGGACCGGGGAATTATTGAAGATGGGGTCGGATGGATTCTGGTCTCGAATCTCCTTCTTTTCCCTCTTTCGGGTTCGTTCACTTCAATTGACGCTGAAGACGAAGCTGAAGCTGTTCAAAGGGGTTGCGACGAATGGGTCGAGCGAAAAGGGGAGAATTGTGACGCCAGTTGAGGTTGGGAAAAGTGAAGGAATGAAAAAGGAGCGACGAGGGTGAAACAAGAGATCGATGGCCAGCCTGCAGTCGGGATATCGTCACCCAAGATTGATGCCCTCATGTGGTTTCTTCGAATAAGGTACTTTAAAGAATGTGTTGTTTCGTGTAGCCTCGAAAGGTGCGATGCACAAGAAAGAATATCGGGCATTGAGGGACCTGATGAACCTATCTTCGCGCTGTCATTGGTGCTTCGCAGTCTTGGACATGCAGGCACGTCTACAAAATCGCTATCTTGCTGGCTCTGGTAACTTTTTTTCCCTTCTGTTCCTGAGGCGGGGTTGGGCTCAACTCCAACATGAAACCAAAAAAGAGTCGTCGCTGACAGGGGTTAGCCTGCCTCGAGAGTCGACTCTCTCCCTTTGACGCCAAAAGCGCTTCCCCTCCTCCAGTTTCCAGCTTTCAACCACTGACAATTCTGGACACCGCGTCCCAGAGCGGGAAGGGTAAGATGCACATGTCTCGCACCAATCGCATTCAGCATCAAACCGCCAAAAGCGATTGAAATGGTCGGAGACATCCCGTGACGTTGGCACCTGGATTCGCATTGGTTGAATCTCTCGAATCATGTACCACAGTAACTGCTTAATACGTGTTCTCGGCATGAACATTCATTGACATTGTTCGTTTGCATTTACACTGAAATTGACCACCCACCAGTACAAGGCTGCCTAGCTGCATCGATGAGGAATCTGTCTTGCACGCCGGCGCAGGTATCCAACTTTGTGCTATAGACTACTGCTTAGCATGGCTGGCAATCTACCGAC
Source organism: Coniochaeta sp. PMI_546 (assembly GCA_021432605.1). NCBI lineage: Eukaryota > Fungi > Ascomycota > Sordariomycetes > Coniochaetales > Coniochaetaceae > Coniochaeta > Coniochaeta sp. PMI_546. The sequence continues at coordinate 1,855,163 of MU271145.1, read as the reverse complement.
GATATGAGGTTTTACGCTAGGAGGGGTTACCACCAGTGTTCCGCCTTGAAGCTCTACGACACGACAGCGATACCAGAACCTCACTATGGTGCTGGGTCTAGCATACCACTCGAAAATGACGGTTTAATGATATGTGGATGTGACAACTTGTGCCTTTCCGTAGCGGCCAGGACCAGACGGGACATGCATGCGGACAAATGTCAGCATCTCATCGCTTTTAACTTGCTTGTCCATCCTTCGTCTTTCCCCCCTGATCAAGTAAGGAAGGCGGCTAGGCATGGCTCATATCAGCGGAATACGATTTCAATGCCCATACTAGACTTTAGGGTCCATAGTATACTCTAGGAGATGGGGTTTACAGCGGGGTTTCTCAATAACCACTACTAACCGTGATGGTGTTTGATCGATTGCCAAAGTTATGTTGGCGCTCACTTCAGCAATAATATGCTTACCTTATACTCCAATTGCACATTTGTCGTCTGCGCACCTTATGACAAGACCCTCACTAATGCTCCTTTACAAGGGAGGACGTCTCTTCCCGTCGGAGCCATAATACCGTAGCGGCGTCTGCAAGAGGAGCTGGCTTCCCTCGTGGACTAAGGCTCAACATTAGACAGACTGGCAGTGTCAGGTCTACTCATGCACAAAGCTCATCACCGTGATGAACTCTTCTGATGGACTCTTTCCATCGGGATCATGCCAATGGTTGATGCAGTCTGGCTCGTCTTTGGGTGTTTGCAGAGCACATTTGAGAACCAGGGCTTGCGTGACAATGTCACTGTCCAGGAATAGCACCTCCGGCCGTAAACTCGGTGTGCCTCCTTGTATCATCCTCTGGGGTTACTGATTGTGGAAGGGATCCCTGGCGGCTCTTGAGCAGCAAGCTTAATGAGAGGGATAGACTGTGGAAGGCATCGCAGCGAAGCAGAGAGAACCAGCCAAACAAGGCGTGACATCCTTCTTTTTCCAGTGACGTAGTGTGGTTATCAGGGGGTGACCACTCGACGCAGAGCACTTGGGAATGAATTGTGGCTAGGAAGATGCCAGACGTTGCCAGGCGGAGACTGGTAGTACATGTCCCTCTGGGCGTGTCCGGAAATGGCCCCTCATGTCATCCTCGCTTGACATGCTCCCTTCGATTGATACGGTGATAAGATCATGCGGCAGTCCTCGGCGTCCATGTGTACCGGCGATTCCAAGCGTTGGCAGACCCGACAGAAGATGCCAAGGCAGCCTCACCGGCCGAGACAAGCTTCGCCAAGCGTCGACCGTCCCGATCCCGGCTTTGTGGGGAGGAACGCTTGGCAGAACCCGACTCGAGAGACTCATCTGACGACAACAATCAGGTAGCAATCTTCGAATCAATTCACTCTGCAAATTGCTGTCTCGTCCGGGTTAACCGCAATGTGCCTGACCGTGATCCGTGATGCATGATTGAAACGCGTACCCCCTTGGGGCACGAGTGCCGTGCAAAGTAAGAAACCGAAGTCACATGACAGAGCGCAGGGCCGAAGGCTTGGAGGATTTTCAGCAGCAGAGGCAGGAGAGGGAGGGAAACAAGCTTCGGACCGTCACACCTTGTCCTCCTACCAAGCTTCGACCCACTGCAGCCTTGACACCGATGCTTGTTGTTTGATAGACTTGTTAAGTTGGCCTTATACGCGTTATTTCGGATCGATTGTCGTTCAAAAGTAGGTGTACACTGTGAGGAGCAGATCATGATTGAAGGAAATAATCAGCTGATAGGATCGGCCGCATCGGGAGCTCACTGGCGACTCTCGCCTGTGAACACTGAACTGGAATCGAGTCCCCACCTTTTCGCGTAAATATCTGCTGCGCCCCAGCCCATTTCCTGTCAAGTCTCAAACCCCCGCTCCAGCAATACAGTGCGAGATTCTCGTCTTCATTGACACCCACTCCAACACCGGAGTACAAGCCGCGACCAGGAACTTGAAGTCCGTTCCAGTCCATTCAGGCGGTCCAGACGGGAGGCATAAGTCCTGCACTTAAGGTACCTACCTAAGGTACCTTAAGTAAAGTAGGCAGTGTACAAGGTACACAGTCTTGAGCGTCTGTGAACCGACTTACACGCTGCCATGATGGGCATACTCAATCATAATCTCGCTCTTAGATCGATACATGCTTGCTCTCACACTTGCCCTCTTGGGCACTCGCATTATCATACCTCAAGCACTGTTAGCGGAAGGTGATTGCGCCACGCCAACGGAGGTAGGGACGCCATGCATGCTGATTCGGTACCGGCGCATTACTTGGCTCTTGCTAGCTTGAAGTGGATTTCGCGGAGCCGGATGAAAGCTGGGAAGCGAGAGAATTTCGAGGAGAGATCTGATAAAACTAAGCACAGTGTGATACGAGCCCCAGAAGACACGGTGCCTCCGCTTCAAGACTGGCTGGGGCCCTGGGCTGCTAGTGTATGTAGGTCTCCTTCTTTGCCCATTGTCAGCGTCCATCACCCGCGGCTTGGATCGTCGAGCGTCCGAAGTTCAAACACTTTCGAGACAAATCATAGCCGCGAAAATCCACCACGATACCACCAAAAACAATCCGTTTCCTGCGTTGGCCCTCAATCTACGTCCAAGTGTAAGGCGCGTACAGTTCTGTCAAGCAACAAACTGTCCGCTCGGATTCACAGGAGCAAAGTTCCGACTGTCGCGCATCTTTAGTGCTGTCAACCATTCCTTCCAAGAAATCTCTCGGCGCCCAGCCCTTCTCGAACATCCCCCACGTTGTCAAGGGACCTACACTTTTGAATTCCGTCGACATCATCGCGCCGAGTTCTGCAGATACCCTCACTATCTTGGTTGTATGCGATCGTCCTGAGTGGAATTAATTGCACGAATACGCAATTGAACGAACGAGGGTCGAGCCGTCGGCATCGCACTCGTTCGTCCGTCGCGTCGAGTCCACCTGGACGCCAGCACCCGGAACCACTCGGGAGCCCTCGACGACACCCGTTTGCGCGCCGACGCAGATTCAACTTTTCTTCCATGGCGATTGTCACATAGGACAAGGCGTCCAAGGATCGCCTCTATATTACATTTTCTCATTTAGCGGCTGGCCGCATCTTGCCAAGATAGTCGGCCAGCATGGAGGAACGGCATTATCAACGCGATCTAGCCACCGAGCCAACGGCTACTGGACTTTTCAACGGCGAAGGCAGCCGTTGCTCAAACTATGCCCTCCCTATCGGCGGTGTTATTACCATGCCGAACGGCGAAGTCGTCACTCTCACAGCGCCGGCCGTTTACCGACCGACATGTTCGCCGGCAACCCAGCCGGCCATCATCGCAAATGGAGGGGGAGGAGCATTGACGGTTGACCAAACAGCCGCCGACGACAACACGATCACGGATCTGCCGACTAGAGATCCTTTTTACGCATCCACATTCCCACAATGTTATGCGCTGGCAGCGACGACGGTTATCGCATATACGTTGGTTATAATGCTCTTCATCACCCCGAGATCCTTTCTCGATGGAGGAGTGGTTGTATTAGGACGGAAGGGCTTTACGAACGGCGGAACTGGAGGAACCAACATCGGCGGTCGCCCTTGGTTGCAGAAGGTTGCAGCTCTTACAGTTGCCATATCGCTCACAATCGCGACATCCAATACCTTCCGCGTCGCCGAGGGCCAATACTCGGACGGCTATCAGAATGCGGAATTGATACAGTCCGAGGTCCTGGGTGGCACCGAACTCAAGGTCATTCGTATCATTTCCGACACTTTCCTTTGGCTGGCGCAGGCGCAAACGCTTATCAGACTCTTTCCACGGCAAAGAGAGAAGATCATCATCAAATGGACCGCCTTCGCCCTGATCACGCTCGACCTGATATTTCAGTGTCTTAACAGCTTCGTCTACACGAGCCAGGGCAACGTACGACCAAGGAGCTTCACAGACGCCGTCCCTGCCCTTAGCTACCTATTCCAGCTGTCGTTGGGCGTGTTATACGCCGCATGGGTCATCTACTATTCGCTGATGAAAAAGAGATATGCCTTTTATCATCCGCAGATGAGGAACATCTGCCTTGTTGCCGTTTTATCAATCATGGCGATTCTGGTGCCGGTCGTGTTCTTCATCTTGGACATTTCGAAACCGGAAGTCACGGGTTGGGGTGATTATGTGAGATGGGTGGGAGCGGCCGCTGCGAGTGTGATAGTCTGGGAATGGGTAGAGCGGATAGAAGCTCTGGAGCGAGAGGAAAAGAAGGATGGAATATTAGGAAGAGAAGTATTTGACGGGGACGAGATGCTAGATGTCATGCCAGGGGATTACACATGGCCACGCAGGCGGAAGACAGGCAAGAGCAGCGGTAACGATGACGGAGAGGCGGGCAGCCGTTCGCAAACGCAAGGATCGACGAGTGGGAGAGGAAATGGGTGGCGGACCGTGTCATCGATCACAACGCGGTACCGGTCGAAATCGCGGCCGAGGGGTGGCGATCAACCAGCGCAGCCGGATAGTACACAGTCGTCCAACCACGACAGGATACGATTCTTACAGCCACCTCTTTGGCCTTCGCGGCCTCCGCCGGCAGTGACACCGGTCAGTAGGACCGACACCGCGAGCGCTGCGAGCACTGTTTACGCCATCCGATACAGGCCTTTGACAGAGACGACATCTCGTACGCCGGAGCCAACCCAGGGGCAAAACTTACCTTCGCGGAGCAGTAGTCCCGCCTTGACGCATCGCAGCGACGACGAGAGCTCGGGTCCTCCAATCGAGCAACCAGTAGACGCGGCAGCAGGTCACGAAAAGTCAGGCACTCGGTGGCGTGCCCTCGCAAAGGGCATTCCGTTCCCACGTATTGGCCGCAGTCCACCGGCTCCAGACACAAAGGATCGGCGCCGATTGCAAATCGACCACCAGGATTCGAACCGATGGGATATTCGTGGTCGTCTGGAAGAGTTTGCAGTCAGTCAAGCGGAAAGAATCCGCGAAAAGATTCGTCCGTCAGTCGACACAGACAGTCTACCAGTAACCGTCGTGCCGGCGCCTCCGCGGAGAGGGGCTGCACTGGCGCAGCTACTTGAAGAGCAAGAACTCGAGTCACTGCCGGAACGGTCCCCAACGGCGGAACAGCGGCAGACGTTTGGGATGCAGCGCAGGAGCAGCGGGGGCTGGGCAACGGCCTCGTCCCCCACAGCCGCCGACCTCACGGTCCCCTACCGTCAGGGCTCCACAGCCCCTGCGTCTTTGACTTTGAGATCTCGTTCAGGGCCTTCAAATCAACCTGCACAAGAAAGTGGGCGCAATCGGAATCGGCAACTGTCAATAACCATAATACCTGCGCCACCTCGGCAGACGAGCGCGGCGCAAGCTCCGCAGAGACCGGGGCTCGGCAGGCAGGTATCGGACCTCGGGAGGGAGATACCGGACGAGGAGACTCGGGATTAGGCATCTTCTAGGTAACACAAGCACTGCATCAGACGGCCTAGTATGTTATTTAGCGTGGTAGCGGGCGGGCGGGCGTATGGCGGAACTGGTTTTCTCTGCATTTACGGATGGGTCGATGATATCAAAAGGGGACCGGTTTATGTCACCGCGCGTGAGAGATCATCTTGACGGATACCTGGAGGACTTGCACATCTCTTGTACACATGTATAGCCACGACGGAATGACCGTAGATCAGTGCTTTCTCGATGTCGGGAAGAGCATCGCATTAGCTTTGGACATTATGACTGAAGGACAAGCCAATCCAGGCCATGCTTCAAATCTACCAAGATTATCCATTCTTACAGCACGCTACACGCATTATGGACCAGCTTTGTGCACTGATATTCGTCCTAGGACCATAGTCTATGATCAATCACCCGTACCCGATGAACGCGTCGGGCTCAGCCAGATGATCACTGATCAAAGCAGTCATTCTCATTCGGTATGTAAGGTAAGCCATGGCTGGATCCATTAGTTCACAGCACTGTCAGCAACTGGCTGCAACGAGGCGTCCAATAAATGCTCGGCGGGAAATGCTGACTGCAGCCTTACTATGTACGATGGCCGCAGCTAGATTGGTCGCCGATGAATTGCCTAATGCAGTAACCGTAATCGTGCCTGAGAAGATACACTTCACGTGGTCCACGCACTCGAGTTGAGAACAAATAGAAAGATTAGGAGGGCACTGAGTATCGGGACTTTGCAGGAGTCCGGCGTCGGTGATAGTTACTCGTATGTCCCGGTCCGACTGAGACACAGATCCCGCGGACGACATTAATTGTAGTTCAGGTTGTTCAGATGTCCGCGGCGTGCCGTAATTACAGCACAGTCTCGATAAGATTTGACGACGGTCTGAGAAGCTTAAAATTTGTTTGGGGGACTGTTGTGGAGAGAGTTGGAACCTTTGGAGCCCGGCCAGTGGCACCAGTGGGCAACCAGTGGGCACCGGTGGGCACCGAGTTGGACTTGGAGAGAACAGTGAGCAGGGGTTTCTCCATTTTAGGGGACCAAGCAAAGGCGGCAGACCCTCAGTAAACGAAATTACCGGCCCCTCGGATCAACCTCCAGCAGGTCTCGCCAGTTGCTCCAGTTCCCGAAAAAAAGGCTTCAATTCTTCTCGACACGCGCGCAAACTTTCTCGACTACAAACCTACTTCTCTAACAGTCCGAGTCGCCTCCAATTGACAACACCAGCCCGCACTACATATGTAGTAGACGCATCCCTCTGCTTTCCTCCACGACTTCCGAGCCTGCCGACCGACTGTGCTGCTGCATTACATCTCAATCGCGATCCGAAATCTGACATTTAGCATTGCGCAGCACCTAAAGTCTACAGTCAGGCTATATTTCCTCCAGAACAGACTGAAGAAGGACCACAAATACACAACGAACAAAGCAAACATACCGCAAACATGGCAGCAGCAGAGCCATTCCCGCTGCTGCATACCGGAGCCGAACACATACGGTCTGTAGCAGCAGCAGCCTCCGGCGCCGATAGCCCCCGCCGCCGCCGCATCTCAAGCGCGGTCGGCGACGACATTCGCGCCGGCGACACAGGAGCCGCCCTGGCCACAAGCCGCTCCCATATGAACGACTCACCTGATCTCAAGGTATGTCACTTCCTCTCTTGTCTTGGCCCCATCGCAGCCCTCCTCAACTGACTCGTCCCAGGGCATTAAGGAATCCCCTTCAAGCCCATCCACCACCCGCCGTAAGCACCGCAAAGCCCGTTCCTTCCTTCGACGAAGCCTCGACTTCGCCCACCGCCGCACCTGGGCCATTCCCCTCGCCATCCTCCTGACCTTCATCTCCGCCTACATGGTGAATCCGACCGAGTCCAACCCGATCCACTGGTTCATCTTCCTCTCCTACCGCATCGAGCCCACATCCCCGGACACCCCCGCCCAGTACGGCAAGGGGCTTTGGGACATCGCTTTCGTGGCCTTCTACACCGTCGTGCTCACCTTCACCCGCGAGTTCGTCATGCAGGAGCTCCTCCGCCCGCTCGCCCGCCGCGCCGGCATGCGCACCAAGCTCAAGCAGGCACGCTTCATGGAGCAGGCCTACACGGCCATCTACTTCGCCGTCCTGGGGCCCGCGGGCATCTATGTTATGAGCCGTACTCCCGTCTGGTACTTTGACACGGTCGGCATGTACGCCGGGTTCCCGCATAAGACGCACGAGGCCGTCTTCAAGTTCTACTATCTGTTCGAGGCGGCCTACTGGAGCCAGCAGGCAATAGTCATGCTGCTGGGTATGGAGGAGCCGCGCAAGGACTTCAAGGAGCTGATCGGCCATCACATTGTTTCCCTCGCGCTGATTGCGCTGAGCTACCGCTTCCACTTCACCTACATGGGGCTCGCGGTCTATCTTACGCATGATATCAGTGACTTTTTCCTGGCTGTAAGTTTTCTTCCTAAACCCCCTTCTTCTCCCCCCTCCCCCCAAAAAAAAACGAGAAAGAGTTGCTAAATGAAAATGGTGGAATAGACCTCCAAACTAATCAACTACATCGACCACTGGATCATGGCCCCGTACTTCTTCCTCTTCGCCTGCGTGTGGATCTACATGCGCCACTTCCTCAACCTCAAGATCCTCTGGTCCATCCTCAACGAGTTCGAGACCGTGGGGCCCTTCGAGCTCAACTGGGAGACGGAGCAGTACAAGTGCACCCTGTCGCAGTACATCACCTTCGGCCTGCTCTCCTCGCTGCAGGCCCTCAACCTCTTCTGGCTGTTCTACATCCTCAGGATCGCCTACCGGTTCGTGGTGTACAAGACCGCCGACGACGACCGCGAGGAGGGCGAGGACGACGTCGAGGACGTGGACGAGAAGACCGCCACGCCGCTGCTGGCGGAGGCTATTGCCGAAGGGGAGAAGCCCAGCTTCGCCGAGGCGGTCAGGGAGAACGGGCATGCGAACGGGGCGGCGGTCAATGGAGTTGCTGCCAATGGGTCTGCGAGAAAGACGCGGAGCAAAAAGGCGTAGGAGACGCGCTGATAGCGTGTTCTTGCCTTTCTTTTATCTTACAGACCCTGTATCAAAAATGCTTCAGGGGGGATGTGAACTGTCGTTATCGGTGTTTGGTTCTGAGGTGGGAGTGGACAGCGGTGAAAGCCCCTTTCTAATGCGGAGGTTTGGACGAGGCGGGCTTTTTTCTTGTTTTTATTATGCATGTCATTCTCTGGAATGGCGGGTGTCTGGGCGTTGAAAGGGAGAAAGGGGGATGATAACGGGGACGTGAAGCATATATATTGCATTCTCATACATTCGCTCTCGGCCTTTGGGAAGATTTCCCGCGGACGGATAGGGAAGGAGTCACTCGCTTCTTTTGCTTTTGCATACGGATGGAGGGCATGAAGGGTCAAAATGGAGTCATTCGTTAAGGCTGGCGCCGCAGGTGTTGGTTCGTCCATGCGCAAGCGCCGAACTTGGTCTCTGGGGGACGTTTTTCGGATTCGATATGCTATAATTACCGATATTAATTTTAATAGAGCAGATCTGCGCTTGTGGAAGAGAACATATGTGGCCCATGGACTGTAGATGTGTCGTGACAGTTGTGACGCATCGGTTCGGGATTCAAGATTAAGGGAGGAGCACGTCGTCGAGAGACAGGTATCGAACCACGGCCATGAGAACCTCGCGTTGAAGGTAGAATGGTTTTCTTATTATCCCATCCCTGTCACAGGCTGCTCCTCACTTTAGGAGGCCCTGCTGATAAACCCCCGTTTTATATGCACAACTTGGTCAAAGCCGTTGTCATGGGCGAAGATACAAGTTGTTCCTCTGAATTCCTTCAGTGGACAAGTAACAGCTCGTTGCTGTACTTGATCCCAGTGATACCAAATGCAACATGCCCTTCTGTAACGCGATATTCCATAACGTAACGCAAAAGCAAAAGCCGTGCTTTCCGGTGAGTCCGATAACACTGAAAGTGTTTCTTTTTTAAGGCTGGGGGCATCTAAAGGGAAAGTCGTTGGAATTATTAGAGAGAGATGCCAACAACAGCCGCCGGTGTGGTAGGTCCAGGTGTATCCGTTTATACCCCTTTCTCTCCGCCACTCTATGTCGATCGAGATCTGACAGACTCGTCGACGCAGAAAAACAATGAGGAAAAATGTCCGGCCACCGAAGGTCGACAACCCGAAGCAGAAAAACATGCCCCAGGAAAACAGAAAAATTATTGTGATAATGCACCTGCCACCCTCCGACACAGACGCCTTGTCCAAACCACCACCCTGCCCTCGCCCCTGAGGGCTGAACATGCTGTAACCATGCCGCCTGCCCCTTACAACCCCCCTTGTTTGGAAAACAAGCCACCGATTCCGGCCTGACAGCTTTTATTATCACGTACCGTCTTGCTCCCTACAAACGCCGCCTGCATGCATCGAAGGGTATATCGTTTGTCGTTAGAGTGAAATAGGAACAGAGAATTAGAGTAGGGAATTAGGATATATATGAACAGCGGGAAAAAGAGAAAAGATGTGAAAAGACGTGTGTCGGTCGTAACTTTCGTATCTTCGGTTGTTGGAAGAACCGGTTGATGCGTCATGATAAATGAAGGGAGTTGCGCTCATGTACAATGTGGAGGGGAGAGAAGTAAAAGAAAAAGGAGAGGGAGCGATTCCTTGTGTCGCAGCTTAGGGCACGTGAGGGTTTTCAGTGGCTGCCGCTCCCCTGACGTTGCTCAAGGACTGGCGCGGGTTGCTCCGCGTTGGATGAGCCTTCGCCTTCGGTGTCCTCGAGGTGGAATGTGCCTCTGATGGACTCGTCGTCTCGCTCGGAACTGGCGGCGGTAACGTCCGATCCCGCATGAGACCCCCTCTGTGAGCCAGCATCAGACCCTGCATCAGAACCTGAACTTGAGCCGGCATGATCGCCACGAGGAGTGTTAGGTCCCGTGTGGAGCAACGTAGATGATGCCATACTAGCATAGCCGTCCGACGGGTCGTCCACATGGATATGGCTCGGTCTTGGCACCGAGAGATTCGCTTGAGCCAGAAGTTTGTTGGCCTTCTTGCTGGCGAGACGAGCCTCGTGAACCGCTCTTTCAGCCCGACAATGCTTGTCCCACATGGACGCGTAGCGTCCACCCAGAGCCAACAGCTCTTCGTGCGTTCCACGCTCCGCAATCGTGCCGTTATGCAAAACGATAATCTGGTCGGCGTGGGTAATTGTCGACAGCCGGTGACTGCAATCTCCAGTTAGCAAGGCATTCATGCTCTTCACAGATATGTCAGCTCTTACGCAATAATCAAGAGCGTGCGGTCCTGACCCAAGTTTCCACTGATCAGCTTTGACTGGATCTTCTGCTCCGTCTCGCCGTCCAGGGCCGACGTCGCCTCGTCGAGCATGATTATCTTAGGTTTCTTCAGAATTGTTCGGGCAATAGCCACTCTCTGCTTCTCACCGCCGCTGAGTCGAAGACCGCGTTCCCCGACCTTTGTGTTGTAGCCGTCTGGAAAGCCCATGATGCGGTCATGAATGGCAGCAGCGCGACATGCCTCGAAGACATCCTCTTCTGTAGCATCCGGGTTGGCGTACTGAAGGTTGTACATCAAGGTCTCGTTGAACAGAATGGTGTCTTGCGGAACGACGCCAATGTACCGTCGAACAGAGTCAATCGTAACATCCTTGACATCATGCCCATCAATCTCGATGCTGCCTTCCTCGCAGTTGTAGTACCGAAACATCAGGCGGAAGACAGTCGACTTTCCTCCACCGGACTCTCCAACGAAGGCTGTCGTCGTTCCAGGGGCGCACTCGAAGCTGAGATCCCGCAAGGCAGGCTTCCGGCGGTCGTAGGAGAACTTCACATCCCTCCATCGAATGTGTCCTTGGCAGTCTTTCAAGTCCTTGACCCCTGGGCGATCAACGACACTGGGTTGAATCTTGAAGAGTTCGAGAAGCCTCTCGCCGGAAACCATGGCTTGCTGAATCGTACGGTAGAATGAGCCGAAAAAGTTCAACGGCCCTTGGAGCTGGTTGAGATAGGACATGAGCGAGACGAAGACGCCGACTTTTCGAGTACCGTGCGCAACTTCATATGCGCAAATCATAAGGATGGAGAAGATACCGGTCATGAAAACCGCGGTCTGAGCCATATTCATATGTTGAATGCCGTAGGTAACCTTCGCTTCAGCTTCCTGATAGGTCTTGATCGCCTCACGGTACCGCTTGAATTCGCGCTTCTCGGCATTGAAGTACTTGACCGTCTCATATGAGGTGATAGAGTCGTTTTTCACCGCTTCCTCTTCTCGATCTGCGTTGACCATGTCCCTGCGTTGGTCCACCCGCGTCTGCGCCATCTGGATCGAAACGTAGAGGTAATAAAACGTGATGATCGAGACGGCTAGGGCATACACGGACCCGAACTGGTAGTAGAAGAAGACAATGGCCACGAACAAATCGAACACCATTGGAAGGACGAAGAACGTGACTTGCTCCAGAAAGGTGTTGATTGAAGCACCCTTGTTCAAAGCCGATAACACTTCTCCAGTTCGCTTGCCGAGGTGAAAATCGAGAGAGAGAGAGTGGACATGCTCAAATGCCGCTGTCGTAAGCGCCCGGTAAGTGTGTTGCGAGACCGGCACCCAAAGTATCGCCCGCACAGATCCGATCAGTCCGGAATTGCCTTGGAGGAATTTGTAGAAAATCAAGAGAGAAATCTGGGCCCATGGCATATGGTGACCGAACTCATTCTCCTCGCTCAGAAGATCAGTGACCTTGCCGTACTGAAGAGGTACCATGACATTGACGGCCCGTTGGAAGCCGACAAGAATGACACAAATGAGCACGACTCCTTGAAGTTTCAGTGACTTGCTCGGCCACAAGTAAGGGAAGAATACCGAGTAACCGCGGCAGTACTCCCACCAGTTTTTGTGGGGCAGCTTGTCCGAACGGTAGAACGCCGCCTCGTTCTCCGGCTGCCCGTGACCGGCATCCTTACTGCCGTGGATGCTGGCATGGTGAGAACCGGTTGGAGATCGTAGGTGGGCCGTACCATTGACGTCTTGAGTATGATACCCCGGGTGGCGTTGACCTCTCAAAAGAGGCGACTCCTCGTCAGAATCACTCTGACGCCCTTCCTCCGCCAAAAGGTACCGGTTCTTGCGATATCGTTTGGTGGCAATTGCAAGGTAGAGGAAAATAAGGCTGGCGACAAGGAAGAGCCTCGTAGTCGCAATGATAAGGTCAAGATGTTCGTAGGTATGCGATACAGGAACTTCCTCGCCATTCCTCAGTTTAATGTGGCGAACGACTTTGTGGCGCGACAGGTCCTCAATGATCTGGGTGGCTAGAATCACCGCCTCTCCAAGTAAAGTGAGCAACCAGACGGCACAGTGAGCGACGTTTGGTGCATTTGACCATTGGAGAAGAGTGAGAAGAACGTAAAGATGGAAGAAAAAGCCGCCGACGATGTAGACCTGCGTACATGGTGAGCACTACCCATTCGTGCAGATTGTATCAAGGGCTGTGGATGCGCGCTTACCACTCTCTCCTCACCGCACCACCAAGTTGGATCTTGATCATCCAACGCGTGAGCTATGACATCGGCACAGTCGGCGACAAAGGTAAGAACAACAGCCGCCGTGATGTACTGAAACACCCGGCGAGCCCATACTCCTATATAGACCTCAAAGACCGGGCTATGTTGGCCTCTCTTTCGGCGTTTTGTGGCCGGCAGAGGCTTGCCGCCCGGTCCTGTTGCTGATGGCTCAAGTAACTCCTCCTCACTCTTTGACGACTGAATGCTGTAAGTTGCAGCGGAAATGATGAATGTTACCAACAAGACCGCAGGATAGCATAGCATTGTCATCAACAACCACCTATCCACGGCCATCGGGGTTTCAACCGCGGACACCGTAGGCGCCTTGTTGTCGACCAGGGCCTGCACTTCATATCCGTGCATTGTAGGACTGAATCGTGGTTAGACAACATGATAAGGAGAGTTCACTCGGTAAGGCAAGGCACTCACGAGTCTGGTGGGAGGACTCATGGCCCAGCCCGACTCAAAATGAAGCAGGAGAGGATGAAAGAGTCTCAACAGAGTAATTCCACCTCTGTGGTGAAGTGACCGCATTCAAGTCTTGGGTCTTGGCCAGCAGTGGGGCTGGGAATTGGACAGGTGACGGCTGTATGTGGCAAAAAGCTGAGCATTAGACCAAGTGCTGATTCTAGATCCGCAAACACGATGCTGTGGCCCGGGAGCAGATCTCGGCCTGCATCTACTTACCAGTGCGACTTCAGACAGGGCCTAGAGTGGCCAGGAACACGCGGCCAATGTAGCCTGCGATAGAGGAAGAGACCGGCCCCGGGTCAGACAGCGGATGGAAAAGAGCGTGTTCAGGCCGAGAAGAATTGAGGATGGGATGGATTTGTAGAGATGAGGAAAAGAGACCGGAGAGCTGGCTAGTCTAGGTCTAAACTACTCCAGACAATGGAGGGGTCCAGCTTTGATGTACTATGCAGTAGTCTAGAGTTTCGATCTGTGAAGGGGAAAAACTGGGTATGAGGTACTATTGTGGTGTCACTGGCGTGCAGCACAAGGTCCCGCCCTGGCGAAAGCAAACAAGGGTTTGCATACTTGCAGCCAACCAAACGACAAACCAGAAGACGGCCAGAACCTTTGCTGCGACTTCCCGATTGAGATGACTTGTTTCTACCGAACAATGTAGACTGTGACAGTATGTGAAAGGCGGGAAGTGTGAGGTGTTCAATATCCAAGCATCAACTGCTTCCACCTTTCTTTTCCTTTTCGTTTCCTCTTCTGTGCCCGTTGTTTTCTTGCTTTTTCTGCAGGACGAGAAAGTCTCGTTGTATCAGGTGGAAGTTGGCGTGCGTCTTCTCCCCCATACTCCCAGAAAGGAAGTAGTCTCGTGTTCCCTACCGCATACGTCGACAACAATCAAGGTAGTAGTAGAAGCAACGTAGATACACGACCGCTTAGTACCAGACACTCGGGAGTTCAGAAGAGGTACAATTCCGCCAAGGTAGTCTGTTCGACGGAGCGATACCGCAGACGGCGGCTAGCACGTCCAGGACAAGCAGAAGAGTGCCATAGACACCCGACACGTACCGGGTCGACGGACGATGAGTTGGACCGTCTGCCTGTACGAAATCGACGTCCTTCTCGCTCCTTGCTGGTTCAAGGACCGACTCGATGACGAGCTGGCGGGCGCCTTTCCCCGGCTGGATGCACCTCCGCCGGCATCGAGTCCGAAGATTGATCAAGTACGTCCGTATGTCGGGTAGGTGGTTGTTGTCAAGAGCCAAACGGCTCGTTCCCAGCACGCTCACCGCCTGGCCCTCGAGGAAGTAGTGACTGCAGTGCACTGCATCAGTGCATGCATGTCTTCCCACATCTCAAAGTGCGTGCAGTGCTGTGAGTGGCATCGGGGGCCGCAAGGCTTGCCGGGGTCTGACTATGTCAGCTCTGCCACTGGTCCAGGCCGCTGTCAAGACGGTCGACTGGCGTGGTTACAGCGGGGTGCCATGGCTCGAGACCGCACAAACCGACGCCGACCTTGCTGCAAGCCATGTGGGCCTGCAGCGACCGAGGACCCCACCTCGCGAGAGTGGCCCTGTGGCCGTCTAGGCGGCCCCTGCCCCTCCTGCCTCTCGATATTGGGACGCAGGGAACGCTACTGTGTAAGGGGAGTGTGGTGTGGTGGCAGGTAGGTGGGTGGGCATCTGGCATCGACAGGGGTCGAAGCATAGTACTGTACGTACTGTGGTACCGCAGCTTGTAAGTAATAAGTCTAACTGCTTTGCCGCGGACCACTTTAAAGACGCGACTGCCGGAATGGCTTCCTGGATCATGAATGGCTCTGTTTTCTTCCCTCAGCTCTGGGATGTGAGATCTGATATCCCACCGTCTGTTTCCTCCCATCGTCAGACCAGATTGTCTTTCCATTGCCTTGGCGAATCCTGTTGAATGGCTATTCGGGATCCTGTAGCTCTTCTTCTCTACATGTCTCCCCATCCTGCATTCGGGTCGAGATCCTTCCAAGCCTCTTCCGCAAATGGCGGCTCACCTAGAGTCTAGTGGCTTTCCATCGGGAATGACCTGACAGCCTGAACCGACACAAGTCATGCACCACCCATCATGTGTCCATCGGCCACTCGACAACTTTCCGACTTCAGCATGCCTTCTTCACAACTTGTATACTACCAGTGCGCGTCAGCCTCATGTCATGAACCCCATGATCGTGCCTGACGTCAACAAGACTGTCTTTAACTGAACTATCGGGCAGGCATGAGAGCTACTTCCTACCTGCCCGTTGCCCCGTATCTCACGATAAGCTTCTGGCTTCGTCCCTCTGCGTCTTTGTGTCGCCTCTTGACAGCAGAGGCTAGACTGCTCTTCGTGCATGTGTGGTTTGATGACCTGATGTCAGCAACCAAGCGGCAGCCACATCTCGTCGTCTTTTCATAGGCTTTGACAATGTTCCATAATGCAACCAGCTCATCAACACGAGTCGATCAAGCATGATAATGCAAAGCTAGACCGACCGCTCTGGCTGTGGATACCATAAGAGCCGGCATACCGTCGCCCGATTTGCTCATTGATTATTTCTACGTCCGTCCGAGTTCGAAATCTGGGTCGGCACGGGAGGGAGAGGCTCCTTCGAAAGACGGTAATACGTTTTTTCCCTCCTGTCCCTCCCGGAAGCCGGTGGTGCTCAGTCCCCTCGTGCATATTCCGACCGCCGCAACGTGTCATACATGGCATAGCGCCACGGCTGCACGGCTGCCCTCCCCCTACGCTCCAGGCCAAACTTGGCTTACTTTCCATGGTTTCCGCTGCTTGTTATTCGATACCATGTCATCTTTGTTGGGTACATATGCAGCCACAGTCTTGACCGGTCCTATATCGGGCTGCCCGTGCGGTCGGATCTCTCCCGGTCCCTTCGGCATATGCTTTCTCTTAGGGCTCTTGAGAGTTGACCGGGCACTTGGACTTCCATACCAGTGGTGCTCGAGCGCTTTAACATCGTTGACATGGTCAGGTCAACCAGACGGGCACATCCTATTTCCTGCATTCTTCTCGTTGTGCCTCTCCGCCAATCCTGGACCGAAGCAATGATGCTCTCCGCGGACGCCAAATATAGCCCAACGTGGCTCTTGTGTTCTCTGGCTCCTAGCCAACGCGGCGAGGTGTTCCGCAGGGCTGACAAGTCGACACAGCATATGCAGCGTCATGCAAAGTTGCTTCGCTATGGCTATGGGAAACGTGGGAAATAACGCCCAGTAACCGACCTTGGAATGGGATGCACGCCCAGTTTGGCTCTCATGGGAAAAGAGGTTACTCAAGTGAAGAAAAACACAAGTAAAACTCATAAAAGAGTGACCAAAAACACCATTGCCTACTGAACGAGGCGAGGGCTTGGACAAGGATGGGTTGACTTTGTGCGCAGCTCACTGATGTCATTGTCTCACGGAATGCTTCTTTCACTCCGACCTATACAATTGAAGCTGCTCTTGGCACCCATATCGCCGCCCGGAGGTACCTTGCATCCCAGCTGGATGTTGACCAACATGGTTCCACACTTGGTCGTCGAGTCATCTCCTGGAGATGATGCTGTCGGTGTGAGCCCGCGTCAGATCCTGTCCGTAGCCGAAGCTGGACCTAGCAAATCTCCTGGAACTTGGCAATGTCGAGCAGAGGTTTTATTCTATGGTGGGAAGTCTGACAGTCGCGGGGATACCATGAAGTTGTCGTCTCGGGTCTGCAAACATGATCTATCCCAACGGGCAGCAGATGTATCCCGGGCGCCAGCTTCTATGACAGTTGAGCTGCTCATTGTCGTTCCACACCCGTGAATAAGGAGTCTTTTGCCTGATGCGGATAGTCTGTCTGAGATGGCAAAGCAAAGAGGAAGCAAGGCTAGACAAATGCCTTTGCCGTCTGTGTTCCCAAGGCCGGGGCTCGGCAGCGAATGTCTTTGTGACGGCCTGAGGACACATCCGACGCAGGGCAACAAGACCTTGATGAGACTCTGTTGGAGGTGGCCCTGGTAGTGCCAGAAAAGCTCCTTTTGGCCCGTCTCAGTCACTCATTTTCATTGTACGGTATAAGTCAGCACTTCTTCCGCCGCGCAAGGAAACATGAGCAGAGACGCTGTAGGAAGGGTGCTGCATCTTCCTTGTAGCAGCGTCTGGAAACAGAGTAGTCTATGGATGGGATGTGGTTATCGAAAAGAGTTGGAAGAGGAGAGAGACGGCGGCAACAACAACAACAACAACAACACAGGACAAGGGGTAAATCGTCTATGTGAAAGCCAGCGAGAGACGGATACACACAAGAGAATTAGCGGTGCCAAACTTGTGAACAGCTTCGGATCTTCGCCGGGGTGCCCGCTATCCCGTGGGTTCTAATCAAAGTCACTGACAAGGCACAGGTCGACGATGTCCCGCGATTTAGAGCTTCTCACCGTCTGGAAATTGGCTCGGAAGTTCCTGATGATGATAAATCTACGCTGAGCGATTCTTCAACCCGTGGAGGGATCGAGATCTTGTTGATCTCGAGCTTGTCTAGCTGAAGCTCCTTGGGCCAGGTCCGCACCCTGGGAAATACAGAGATGGTAGGCAACGACAGGCTGGATGATTCCGCAATGGTACCAATCCCGCCTGTGTTCTTGCAAGAGTCATGCACTAAGCTGCGACGTAATCAGGAACTTGCGTTCTGAAAGGCAGTCACAAAGTTGAATGCCCTTTCGGTGACCTTCTACGAGCCGGAGACCTGCGAGCTGCAAGCTGCAAAGGAGGCATGTCAGAACGAGAATATCCCTGCAGGCTACCATAAATCATAGCACAAGGAAAGCCTACCGTCAATCTCCAGGTGCCTTTATTCGGCTGCTGTGCATAGTCATCTACCTAATACTGTAAATGAATCTGCTTTTCAGCAAATGCTCGCATACTTGAGAGATATCCAGCGACATGAGGTTCCCTGCTCAAGAGGTACGGAGCCCCCATGGGGACACTCCATCGTCTCCGTGTCAGACAGCTCTTTCGACTTGTCGCTTGAGAAGGAAAACAAATCCACATAGTTGACTACGGAAGCCAGCCCCTATGGTACGAGATTAGCTCTCTTTGCCTGAACTGGTATGCAGGCGTCCATAGCCAGAGCTGCATACAAGTCAGCTTCAGCCTCCACCCCAGTGAAGTGTAAGCTCCAATAGTAAATCGACATCATGCTAACTGATGCTTGCTGACTTTTTTTTACTTCCCAGTTTATGGACTCAACTCATGCATGATATGTTTCGAATAACTGCAATAAACCGTCTTCCCCGCCAAGATCGGACGTTGGCAGCTCATGTCACTCGACTTCCTCATCGAGCGCTGTGCATCTGCAGCCAGGGCCAGATTTCGTGTGTCGTTTTGTGACGGGCGTCTGCATATTGCAGCGTGCCACACCGCGGAACCAAAGCAAACAAGATCATCCCTCCATGTCACGAGAATCTTGTAAACAGGTCTCACGATCTCTCGACGTCTAACCCTCCCACGAACCCCCAATATTGCTCGGGAACCAACGAGCGTTGGAGGCTGGTGACCCGGTTACCAGCATCTGCGGCACCTGCTGGGTTAGCAGCCTGTCAAATTCCACGGAATCCTGCATCGCCATCCTTGATTGGTTATAGCTTATGTCTCGACAGATTCCCACGAGGGCACCCGCCCACCAACGGAATCATCCACATATATTCTCCTAGTTGCCGTCCGGTCAGGTCGCTCCCGCGCAACCCCACGCTGGGCAGTGGGATACATTGGCAACAAACACGCACAGCAATGCGTGCACGTGAGGCTTGAGAGGCCGAGTCGGGGAATCGGACCAATCCCTATAGCGTTGGTATGAACCACGTGCCCCTGTCGTTAGGACCAGCGTCGCGGCAATCTGAGAGAGTTCGCGAGAGCGCCTCTGGTAGCCACGTTCCCGCAATGCCACTTTCTTATTGTCGAGCAACATGCTCTAGTGTCGCTACAGCTTGTTCATGGTTGGCTCGAGGACGCCCCTTTGCTTGTGGCCGTGGTTGATATGGGTGGGTCCCGATACGTGTGACCACGGAACAGGTCGATGTCAACTAGCTCACCTTGAAGCGGTGTAACCAGAGTTCCTGAGTCCGGAGGGAAGCCCACTACTATGTAGGTCATGGGAACGCAATAGGGTCCTTGCACGAAGTGATGTCATGAACAGGCGTTCTATTGCTCCGCTATTGCAAAGTGAAGACCGCTCTGCACGGCCAAGGTTTGTTCATCGACACCGTCACTTTCCTGCATGACGACTCATACTGCCACCGAAGGCAGCCAATGCCAAGCAGCAGTGAGGCGAGATGCTTCTCGGAGTAAATACAAATCGACGTACGGATATCGGCTGAAATGTCTCACCGCCATTGCGTTATGTACAGAACGTACCTTATGGAAAGATGAAGATAGGGACTGTGAAGACCGAGCGTAGATCATGCCGTGAGCCAGCCATAGGGACTCGATGACAGATCTTCATATCGGTCCAATGGATTGTCTAGCCCCAGGTCTTTGAGATACGTTGCACGTGGTGAAATGAGAATCGGTCGACAGCTTGCTGTCAACAGCCTACATTCTTAATGACTCATGAAACGTTGCTGGATTAAGGCTGACAATGTGTTGAATCTCCTCGAGTTTGTTCCGTGGCCCGCTAACCGATCAAGCCCTGCTCTCGTCTCATTCAGCAGACAGGAAGCGGCATATAGAATGATAGCAACCGCGTGGCTGATTGTGAGAGCCACCAAACTTTGCTGTTGAGATAGCCTTATATTTGCACAGACATAATTCCTGGCCATCTGTCGTGACGGATACACGCCAGGCCCGGGGGCACGCGAGATTTCATGGCCACGTTTCATGCCTTGAGACTGTTCGGTATATAACTAACCACTATACCACAGCCAGTTATGAGAGGCATGTCAATTGATGGAAGAGACGTCGAACTTGGCCGGGAGCTTCTGGAGCCGTGAGCCAGGCACATTTGGTGACGGCTTCGGACTATTCTATCCAAGAGATATGAAGGCACACAATGGAACCCAGTATGTCCGTCGACATGGCCGGAGTTGCTTGCGTGTTGCATAGCCACAGATCCATTACATCCAGTGGGAATGGACACTTTCTTTTCCAGGAGGCATGCAGTGTGCTGTTGACATTTGCACTTGTAAGAAAGGGAACCAGAACTACACGTAGTGTACACACGTGCCACCCCACCATTTCTTTCCCAAACACCCCCGACCCCTGCATCCATTTGGCGCTAGCCTGCGCTGTATTCAGCCTTGTGCTCGCCAAAGTTCCGGGGTCCTCAGCCTTGCCCATCTACCCATTGTTTGCCGCTTGAATCATTCACAGCGACGGCGCCTGCTTCAACTTACCACAATCTTCTATCCAATCACTCACGTGGGTCATCTGCATTTGTATAGGTGTATAAGAAGACTACTCGCCGTATCGGAGAAACAACATCGCTAGTCCGGCGCCTTGTCTCCGCTTGTCGTACAATCAAGATATCGGAGAACCGGATAACATCAAGACGGAACCCTGAAAGGGGGTGATCATAGAACCACGAGACCTTCTGGAAGTCCAGGCAGCCGGAGAGGAGAGGCGGAAACTTCAAACGCATACCGGATCCGGCGGAGAACAAATTACAGGCACAATGGCGAGCAGCAACTCTTCGACGCCGGTCAAGGTCCCCTCTTCAGCGACAAGTTACACGCCAGCAACCCTAGATCCAGATCTTCGCTCACAGATAAACACTTTACTGATCAAAGATGGCCACATCAACAAGTAAGCATACATAGCTATTCACCCTATAGCATACTCTTCATCGATCAGTCTGCCCGACTCTCACTTGCCTTACCTCTCCTGCCACACTTTTTCTCCCCCTTCCCTTCTCTGCCTCGAACCTTAAGCTCACCTCCCGGCCCTCGCCCCTTAGAATTCAAGACCACCTCCTACACAGCCTAAACGCCCACCCGACAAACTGGCCGACCGCAATTCAGTCCCACGCCCTCTCCCTCCTCCGATCGGGCGAGGTGACCACCTTCCCCGCGCTAGTCAGGCGCGTGATGGACGACGTCCGCCACCAGACCGCCATGGGCTCCTCCGCAAACGGCGTCGAGACGAACGGGAGCAACGGCACCAAGAAGGACAAGCAGCACGTCAACGGCAGCAGCGCGGACTCGGAAGACAAGGCGAACCTGGCGCTGCCGCAGGCCGTGGTCGAGGACGCGCTCAGAGTCACGCGGGAGAGCCTGGAGATGGTTTGCGAGATCGAGGGGGATGGGACGTGAAGATATAAGTGGCATGGTGGTAGGGGAGATCAAAAGTCGAGCCGTGATGGAGAACGGGCGAAGACTGTTGGAGAGAATGTGGAGAAGATTTGGTTTGGTTGCGTTGAACACGGCTGTTTGGCGATGAGGTTGCCCGGTCACTTGACGGAGAAAGGAGCACTGCATGTGATCATGATGGTCTCTGCAGAGGAAAGGGTTACGAATGGCGCCCCCCCTCCGCAAGATGGAGAACATAGCGGCAGATGGTCTGGAAGCCAACGCGGCTCAGAGCTATGGGCCATCGCCACGTTGGATACGCGATGGCATGAATAGTAGCCAGGGAACTGGCCAGACCGTGCGGGTGTCTGGCCAAGGACGTTGAAGCAAAGGGAAGCTGTGGGTGACTGGAATTGCTGCCGCCCCTCAAGAAAGAGTTTGGTAAGTGTCGGCGAGGGCTTGCGGGATTGTTGACGTGTATATAATTCGTTTCATGACGGTCAAATTGGGGTACTTGGTGTTGGAAGTCTAGCATTATCATATTTAGTCACAGGTATATTTCCGTCCTGTCAACTCGTTGAACAGTCCTCGCACAGCTAAGGAAATCTCAATTTATTGCGATCTATCATGAAACCAGCGACTGCAGCAAATGAACCTCAAAGGGATTATCTTCATGCGAGGCCCTGCGAGAAAAACCGCCTCTACCGGACTCCCGTCCATTGCCTTTCCTGGAACCAGTTCCTCGGTGCCGAAGATCCGTCAAACTGGCAGTGTACCACGGTATCGTGATTAAGGAAAGAGCAATAATAGAATACATAGGACCCCATGTCCACACCGAAAACGATGATTTAGTCATAAAGATCATCATCGTTGCCAGCATCACCAAAAGCGTTGTTGGAACCGCCGCCGTTGCCAGCAGCGGCACCAGCCTCGGGGAACTTGAAGAAAGCACCTGGGCCAGCATTCTTCATTTGCTGGGCGAAGGCCTCGTACCGGCGGATCTCGACATCACTGACGGACCTGCGAGCCATCTGCATGGCCTCCTCGAAATGGCGCTTGGTGAGCTGAGGAACAGGGTCCTCAGCATCGTCCTCCATCTCGACATCCTCACCAGCAGCCTCGCGCTCCTTGGTGCGGCGGATGTCGGCGTCGATGGATTCCTTGATGGCGATCTTCACTGCACGCTGGGTGATGAAACCCAAATCGGCACCAGAAAATCCGTGGGTCTTGGAGGCAATGTACCGGAGGTCGATATCGTCGGCCATGGGCGTCTTGCGGAGCTGAGCCTTGAGAATGCTGAGACGGCCCTCCTCATCAGGCAGTGGGACGTAGATGAGAGAGTCAAGACGACCAGGACGGCAGAGAGCCGGGTCAAGCTGCTCCGGTCGGTTGGTAGCACCAATGACAAATACGTTCTTCTTGGAAGTCATGCCATCCATTTCTGCGCATCCGTTAGTAAAACATCCAACAAGGG
>MU271145.1:1723998-1831922 GCA_021432605.1 Coniochaeta sp. PMI_546 | reverse complement strand
AGCTTCTATGAGTCAACAACTTACCGGTCAGAAGCTGGTTAACGACACGGTCACTAGCACCGCCAGCGTCACCGACCGATCCACCACGAGCCTTGGCGATGGAATCCAACTCATCGAGGAAGACGATGCAAGGAGCAGCTGCACGAGCCTTGTCGAAGATGTCGCGAATGTTGCTCTCAGACTCACCGAACCACATGGACAGGAGTTCGGGACCCTTGACGGAGATGAAGTTGGCAGCACACTCGTTGGCGACAGCCTTTGCCAACATAGTTTTACCTGTACCCGGGGGTCCGTAGAATAGGACACCGCGAGACGGCGAGAGACCAAACTTGAGGAACTTCTCAGGGTGGTCGACAGGGTACTGCACCTGCTCCTTGAGCTCTTGTTTAACGGTGTCGAGACCACCAATGTCCTCCCAGCGGACGTTAGGAACCTCGACCACAGCAACCTCGCGAAGAGCCGACGGGTTGGAGACGCCGAGGGCAAAGCGGAAATTGTCTTGTGTGACGCCCAGGGAGTCAAGAACCTCAGCATCAATAGTATCCTCATCGAGATCGATAAGATCCATCTTCTCACGAATCTGCTGCATCGCAGCCTCCGAGCAGAGGGCTGCAATGTCGGAGCCGACATAGCCGTGGGTCTCCGAAGCGATCTGCTCGAGATCGACATCGTCGGCGAGCTTCATGTTCTTGGTGTGGATCTGAAGAATCTCCAGACGGCCGGTCGGGTCCGGAACACCGATATCGACCTCACGGTCGAAACGTCCGAAACGGCGGAGAGCAGGATCGATAGAGTTAGGACGGTTGGTGGCGGCCATGACAACAACGTTGGCGCGAGCCTTCATGCCGTCCATGAGCGTCAAAAGCTGAGACACGACACGACGTTCGACCTCGCCGTTGGTCTTGTCACGCTTGGGTGCAATGGAGTCGATCTCATCAATGAAGATGATGGCAGGTGAGTTCTTCTCAGCCTCTTCGAACGCTTTTCGAAGGTTGGACTCGGACTCACCGGCCATCTTGGACATGATCTCGGGGCCGTTGATCAGGAAAAAGAAAGCGCCGGTCTCGTTTGCCACGGCGCGTGCCATGAGCGTCTTACCAGTACCAGGTGGTCCATAGAGAAGAACACCACGAGGAGGCTTGATACCGATAGACTTGAAGAGCTGAGGGTGCCGCAGTGGCAGCTCAACCATCTCACGGATCTGTGCCATTTGTTTCCTGCAGCCACCGATATCATCGTAGCCAACCTCGTTCAAGTTGTTCTCCTCCTCCTCGCGCTGGATGGGCTCGCCCTCGCAGTGGATGACGGTATCTTGGGCAACGATGCCATACTCTGGGGGATCAACCTCAACAACCTTGAATTCAACCTGTCTCATTCCGCCCCGCACAATAAACAGGTCGCCTTGTCGGACTGGCCGGTAAGCCTCGCGGAAATATGGAGCAAGGAAGACGTCGAAGAGAGAGCCGGTGATGCCCTCGACAGTATCGGCGATGGGGAGAACGGCAATACGCTTGGCCTACGTTTGGAAGTTAGACACAGCCGAGTCGAGCAAGTCGGTAGCAGGGTACTCACATATTTGATATCCGGGCAAGGGTGGATGGTGATGATATCGCCGTGCTTCACACGCAGATTGTGACGGACAACCCGGTTGAGACGAGCACTGCCATCGTCCAGATCATCGTCGGCAAGAACAATCAGAACGGTGTCCTTCCTCTTCTTGCCTCGAACGAGGACGGTATCACCACGGAACAACTGAAGGGCGTCCATGGTGTTGTTCGATAGGGCAATGATGGAGTTGTCATCGTTGACGGCATCGGTAACCATGAGCTGGTTGGGCTTCTTCTTCTTCTTGAGGATAGCCGTAGCAGTGTCATCGTTCTGGTCACTTTATCAGTCTCGAAGCTCGATGATGCATGATGGGGCATGGGGGGATACGCACATCTTTACGTTCAGCGCCGGAAGCATCATGCAAGTTGACCTTCTTCTTGTGCTCGACGTGATCGGGATCCTGCGTAGGCGCCATGTTGCCGGATGGTGAGAGTGAAAGGCGAGATGACGGTGTTTGTCAACGGCGGGATCGGAGTAATGTCGCGGGATGGTGATGGTCCGCCAGAAATGAGAAAATGAACGGAGTAAAAGGCAATGTTGTGGGAAAGTATCGCCTCTACTCGCGGATGTGGAAAGGGAGAGTTTTTATGCAAGAGGGAAAGATTTGCCTTGTTGATGATGGTTTGGTTTCGGAGAGAAGGCAAGTGAAGTGTTGAGGTGGCCAGCTGTTGCGAGGTCACGTAGTTCGGCAAGGCGAATGTTAGGTAAGGTAAAGTTTCGGGGCACGGACTGACGGTCCTCCAGGCGACCACTCGAATGACGACTGAGAAGGCCTTGGACCGTGCGGCAAGCCTTAGGTGGGGTCTGGAATCGGGCTACGTGGTTGGCTGTGACTGAGCCAAGCTAGCATCAAGCTCTCCACTACTTTGCCCAGCAGCCCCAGCAGCTCATATCGAAGCTTCCAACACTTTCCAACCCGCTGACTGAGAGTGATCTCAACTCGAGGTAATCTTTTGACTCTCTCCTTCCGTGTGGCCACCGTCAGGCGGCAAAGAACAAGGCTGAGAAGGCTGAGGACAGATCATCAAGTGTATTAGCCCCCATTACAAGCAAATCTTTTACAAAAGCGTCTCACTGCCAGTTTGCTATCACCTTATCGCTCCCCACGGGCTCCCTTACTACCTCTGTTGCAGTGTCAACTTCGTCTGGTCCACATTTGTGTTCCACGTCGTCATTGCTCCATCACTGTTCGCAAGCACGAAAATGTGCTCTCATAAATGGAAGCCAGAATAAAGGTTCAAAGGACAAAGACAGGATGCCTTCCTCCACGCAAGGCACTTAGCTATAACCACTGTACTACCTTCTCTTCCGCCTTGATTGTCTCGAATCAGCAGAAAGCCTCTTATGGCCCAGCAGCAAAACAGAAGGAACGGCTGAGTTTAGTAATCCTTCAATGGTCGGTCACCCATAAATTCGCTATACAGGCCAGACATACTGAACGCCAGAAGGCATGCTCTGTACATATACGTAACCTGGGTCGCTGTGCTCCCTTCATGCTTGCCACTCCTTGTGGCTCATGACTTCCTTCTTCGATAATGGCCAAGTGGCCATTTTTGGTCTCACTCCGGCGACTGAGCCAGCGCGATCATAGACATAGAGGAAGTCGGCCGCGCTGTGAAGAGTTGGGATGAGATTCACGTGGTGCAGGATCAGTCCGGTGCCGATGATCCCCACTCCAATTCGAGGACTGGCTGCCGCAACACTTTCGTAGCGGACGAGCTTCAGGAGCCAGGATTCAGTCATCCATGGGATCGTCGGGTGATTGTTGATTTTCGTCACGAGGCTAAGCGCAGCTTCCGTGAGTTCGGCGTTGTTACTGGTGACCAAGTCAGTAGTCCTATCTTACAGACAGCACAAGTATGGCACCTCTGGACATACTGATTGTTGTGGTTACTAGAAGTGCCCGCATCGTTCTCAGCTACATGGGATGACCCGGCCATATAGACGAGGCTGCGATTGCCCGCGGCCGAAGTAAGGTGGATGGTGGCCGCCTACTTATTTGGGCAAAGAGTGGAGATGTGAGTTGGCTTGAGCTGGTGAAAACAACTCTGTATGATGAGCAATACGGTTAAGCAGGAGCACAAGCCAAGACAAAGCTGCGTCTAAGGCCTTGATACTTATACCAGAGGTTGGCATCGCAGTACTCGAGGATTTCGAGCTAGAGGAATCCCAATACAACAGATACACGAGTACAATCACTACCCTTGCCTCAACAACAAATCTTGCAACAGCAAAATATCTCAATCATGGTCTTCAAGCCAAATGATCTCATAGCTGAGACCGAAGTGTTATTGTGACCCCTCTAACTGCCCCTCGTCCAGCTCGATAGGGGATGGTTTGGGGCTGAGGCTATGCTGGTCGTTGCTGAGCTCTACCCACTGGCCAGTGAAAACCCGCGGTCGAGATCCCTACCAGCACAGCGTCTTACGGCGCTTAAGGAGAGCCTGTTCTGCCAGACGGGTGCAATTCGCACAGCCTCCTGCACAGCATACATCTTGGAACTCGTCCAAAAGAACCAGAGCTGCCAGCACAAATTTGTACTTAGCGGTGGTGGAGCAGCAAAGGAGCAGTCTTACAGTGCCACTGATTCCGTCACTGGTTCTCGCAAGCGCGGCCGACATATGTGGGAAGAGGCGTGCTCCCCTCCAGTCGTGTGCAGTGCTCCCTCATACGCCCGACAGGCAACACCATCTCGCACAGCTATGGGGTAGAACCTGCGGAATGCTCGCGGACCTTCACCTTTTCCACCGTATTTCGGGTGCATTTCATACTACCTTTAGGCATCCCTAATGTCGCGGTTTATTCCGAATTATAGGAGCTCATTTCAGCCCGGGAGGACGCCTCGACTAATTCCGATACCTACAGTACCTCGATGGTGAGCCTGCTGGCCCTGCTCACGACAGACGACCTCCTTACTCTACTAAAAGCACCAATGGAATTCTTTTATCAGGTCATTCGTGTCAAGGAGTTTTTCCGTTTCCTGGTTCGGCAACTGCCATATCTTGACTTACCGTATTGATCATAGAGGTAAGGCTCAGTACTCGAAAACTTGAGAACCTCCGTTCGGCCTAGGCAAGTGCCTCACCCCATAAGCTAAACCTGAAACACACTACGGTTCTGCCCGGTCTCTCTCTGGTCGGTGAGTTGTTCGTCCTGGCAATATTGACTTGGCTTCTTGTGGCACCCACGTAAGAGGGAACCGGCACGATTAGAACTCTGCTGTCTCATTCATGTTCCTAGATACGTGTCGTGGCGTAGCTTTCATGCCCAAGGTTTTCCGGCATCACACGTGTAAACCATGCAATTTCAGTCAGGCACAACATCTCTTGGACATAGTTGCTCTACATGACCGATGACTCCAACACAACATTTACGATATTATATTCTGGCATCCTTTCTGGTCGTGAAGTGATGGACGATGAAAGACACCGCGTTGATGACAGCTGGCGGCTTCGAGTCGTTGAGAAGCCGAATTGTTGGTAATCGATCACATGACGTCGATATGATGACTTACGACACCTGGAAGGTAAACAGATACCACCTTGGAGAACATGACTTGACGTAAACTTCATCCCCAACGAGCCGGTGAGTCCGCCTGGCTTCTCTGGTACGCATTTCAGAACTTCCATGTAGATCAATTCCGTCTACCTTATGTCCACAGTACGTGCGCCGTCGACTTGGTCTGCTTTCAGTACTGATTGCCCACCCAGAACAAGGAGCCTCATGACAATGGACTCAAGGTGCATACCGAATGAATTCCCAGAGTTGTTGACCTTGGGAGATTCGGACACCCTTGTGAAGCAAGCTCTTGAAGACATCGTGGAGAACTACCCACCGCTTGACGACTATCAGGGGTCAAGACTCCAAGGTCTGTGGAGTGGCCCTACCGGCATAGCATATCTCTTCCTTCAGGTCTCGACAGCCCATCCGAAGCTGCAGATAGCAGGACATCATGCTCTCACCTGGGCTAAGTCGTACATCAAAGGCTCCAGAGGTAGCCTCGAGCTATCACCCAAGTCGTGTGGGATTGGTGACGAGAAACTGTCTTATCACGCCGTCGCAGCCTCCATTACGCAGGCTCCTTCCCACGTTCAAGGGCTGGTGTCGAGCATTTCGCAAGCCATCCAAGGAGACTACGCGGACGAGCTCCTCTTCGGCCGGGCTGGTACCCTATATCTCCTCCGCATGGTGAAGCACTGGGTTCCCGACAGCTCATCCATCGTCGACGATGCCATCGTGCAGGTCACCCAGAAGATCATGGAGAGTGGGATGACCTGGAAGTGGCGCGGAAAGCGGTATCTGGGGGCGGTTCACGGGGACATAGGGATCGTGACACAGCTTGTCCTAAGCATACCGGCTCTGGCGCCAAAGCTTGAAGCAGCGCTTGACGGACTCCTTGGCATGCAGCTGGACGACGGCAACTGGCCGAGCTCAGAGGGGCATACGAGAGCCTCACTGGTGCAATTCTGCCACGGAGCGACGGGCTTCGTTCTTTCGCTGCTCTCCCTGCGACAGTATTTCCCTTCACTGCAACAAAAGATCGATAACGCGGTCCAGAGAGGGAGGGAGTGTATCTGGACTTGGGGACTCCTCCGCAAGGAGCCAAGCCTATGCCACGGTATCGTCGGCAATGCTCTGTACGTCGTACACTCTTTTGTACTGTTTCCTCCTGACCTGATGCTGACGACTTCCCCCCCATGGTGAAGAGCGCTTCCTTCCGGACCGAACCGAGACCACTTTCTGGCGTTCAGTACCCCTGAGTTGATGTCTTCGTTGAAAAGCAAGGACAGCACACTGTTTGAGCCGGCGGACTACGGAAAGGCCTATTCCTTGACTACTAGTTTCGCTCCTTCCGCGGCGTGGGCTTGGCTCGTCTGCAACGAGGAGACGCCGACGATGATAGCCTACAACGACGTCTGAGAGTAGGTGGCGAAAGCGCGTTGCTATTGGTATTCAGATCGAGGAGCTTCGGAATAGTTTTTCATCAATGTTCGGATGTCGACATCGCACTTGCAAGCTGAGTATGATCTCTATTATCTATATTAGAGAGGCAGACATGGTTGGGCTGACAGTCTAGTTTCATGTTATTATATCTCCTACGCACAACTATTGAAGATTAACATTGATTTCATGTTAGGAGATCAAGAGACAGTCAAGCTTTCCCTACCAGGGAGTCCAAAGATTAGAGGCTAGGCCCCGGAGTCCGTATCCAAGAATGACAAAGCCTACATAAGGTAGTCGACCAACCTTTCGATCCTTACCCAGCATTGCCTAATAGACCACTTCAGGACGCCCTTCTTCCACGTACGACCATAGATACTGGAAAATTCGGGATCCCGTCCGCTCTCCCAGAGACAAGCCAGTAATCGTCAGACTAGTACTCGGGTGGGTGACCACCGGGGAATCCCTGATGTTGTACGTTTTTTTTTTTGGCTTTCTTGCCGCCGCTCCTCTTTTCATGTCATGACTCGACAGCCTCTGTGGAGCAGCTCCATTTTCTGCTCTCCACCATTCTCTCCAGGCAAGCTTAGGAACTGTGAATTACGACATGTTTCATAGACAACTTGGTTTCGTGGTGTAGTTGGTTTATCACGTCAGTCTAACACACTGAAGGTCCCCGGTTCGAGCCCGGGCGAAATCATCCACGATTCGGCCCATGAATCCCTGATTCATATGCCGCTATATACTTTTTTTACTTTTAGCTAAAAGATCTACTGCCCAAATTTGTGCTTAGACTTACTCCCGTATGGAAACCTAATAAAATTTCCTAAGTTAAGTATGTCAATGTGTGGGAGAATTGTGGCAGGAGTCACAGTCTGGAACGATGTCCTGCTCCTTGCCGTTGCTGGGCCCTGTTCACGACTTGTCCATGTCCATACTTATCACAAGACAGCTGCTACAAAAGTATATCTTGGTACCAACACATCAACAGATCTCTTTGTCCAAGTCCAAACTAGTTGACCAGTAAACATATTTCGCTTTCGAATGATATCTAAGCCAAATCGTGTAGGTATCCTATTCTGCTGCCAATCCCCACCCCTCCTAAATCGTGCGGGTATCTCATGTTTATACTTTCCCTCAACTGTCAACTATCTCTCTCTGGTTCATAATAGTCTCAGAGAGCAACTAACTCCGTCGTAACATCCCAATCCGCCTCCAACCCGCCAAGCTTCCTAAACATCATGATCCAAGTCCCGTTCTCTTTCTCAGGCCCGATGATGACATCGTGGACCCTCACATGCTCAGGCAGGTCGAACGGTGCTTCTCTGCTCAGCGTCGTGTTGGTTGCAGTTGAGACCCCCGAGTCCTTCCGCTGGTATGTCGTGCCCGAGTAGCTAGAGGCCAGCTGGTCCTGCTCCTCCGACATCTCTTCGTCCTCGCTGGGTGCGGAGGAGTTTTGGTTGTCCATGCGTTGGCGGTCTTCGACAGGGGTCGCCTTGGGCATGACAGCCAGCGGGTCGTATGACGGCAAGCCGGTAACGGGTGTCGGTGGTTCGAGGCTGATGCTGGGGGCGGCTGGGCCGCAGGGGATGGGCTGCCAAGGGAGAGTGCTTCTCCTGGGTGGACCGGACATCGTCAGGAAGTTTAGGGTTGCTGAGATCTCGGCCGTCTCGTGTGGGAAGTCGTCAAGGGAGGAAGCAAATGAGTGTGGCGACGATGTCTCGGTTCTGGCCAAAAGTAAGGTTGGATCGATAGGCATGTCGATGTTAGCGCTCCCGGAAATGGTATCCCCAGTCAGGGAGGGGATAGAGTAAGAGTCGAGTGCCATTGAGGCCCCTGTGTCCGCAAAGTCCGAGGCGCGGTGTGGTCTGAGGTCGAACCATGGATCTGGACTGAGAGGTTCCAGTACTTGCCCAGGATCAGATTGTGGTATGCTTGGTTCCGCGATACTGGTAGCCCAGATCATTTCGGGAGTAACATCCTGGGAGAAGGGTGGGCCATACGGCGGAGACATGGATCTGTCTGGTAGGATACTTTGCTCTTCCAGGTTGATAGTGCGAGCGGCTATCTCAGCCATGATGTTTGCCCTCCACAGATTCTCCCGCCTCGAGGAGTTGCGTTTGAGCAAATCCAAGGCAGCGCGGCGGATCACAGGATGACGACACTTAGTAGCGACGTAGTAAAGGGGCGCAATAACGTGGAGGCCAAAGGAAAACATTGACCGTCGTCCGCTGGGATGCACTGGGTTTCCGGTCGCCGCCGAGTACTTCCTGTCTGCGGAGACATCTCGATCTGATGCTTTTAGAAACGCAGAAGCCAATGGGATTATAGCGGCAAAGTCTGGAAGGTACGAGTCGAAGTCCGTCTCCTTGGTTGATAGAGCCGTTGCCAGGCAGACCCGATTCAGGTGGAGGTGGATTGAAAGAAGCTTGATGGCCCCCTCCTGCGTATCAGTCGGCCTAGATGCTTGGTATAACGACCAGGCTACATCAATCTTCGCCAGTTTTCCCATGAGGTAGTCCAGCTGCTGTCTGAATGTCCTTCCGGATTCTACAGGGACCTTGGTAGTCCTACCGAGCCTCGTCCGCCGTGTGAAGCGCATACACTCATCCATGAAGTCATACAGGCAATATTGCGCCTCGTCGAGGGACTCAAACGCAACCGGAACATTTTGCAGTGTCTTCAGATTCGGAGGTATCGGCACCGGATTCCCACCGAACATGAACGACGTCAGGCTCAGGCGGGTGTACATGGGGACCAGATGTTGCTTGATCATATCGATTTCCGAGTCCGTCGATGCGGCTTTGCTGTCCAGCTGAGCGAGGATCTGGCGGCCTTGCTCGAGGTGAATGAGAGACTCTTTATCCTTGTTCTGCATAAACTCGATACAGACAAATAGTACACATGTCAGTAGTGAGCCAAGAGGTTTTGCGTCGGTTTCAGTCATCTGGTCCAGCATACAGGCGATGGCTTTATTGTACTGCTGTAGCGCGAACGACTGCCTCGAGGAGCCACCGACATAAGGCGTGACCGTGTGGGTTTCCTGCAACATGCCTTCATGAAGACTGCTGACCGCGAGAACAGCATGCTTAACTGCTGGTTCTGTCTGGCAGATCTGGAGCACAAGGGTTCGCCAGAAGAAGGCATCAAAGTCCCCGGATAGTGTTGGTGCTGTGACATGTTGGAAGAAATGAAATGAGCGCTTTTCATCCTGGGATGCCCAGTCATAGGTAAGTAACAGCGATGTATGCGGAGCCTGTCCGGACGTACGCCGACGTGACCGAGCGATGGACTTGAGGTCCAAGTAGCCATCGCACTTACGGCCAGTCTTGGTACAACGCATACAAAAAGGCTTCACTTCGTCACACTTGACTTTGCGTATTCTTCATGCCGACGCAGATTGGCGTATCAATCAGTCTACTACCCTTCCAGCCGTTGACTAAGAGGGGCAAACGGGGGTCGTCGGGGATTGGGGGCAGAAGAGTAAGACTTACTTGCACGTTATGCAACCAGTTCTGACCTTCTTAGACCCCTTCCTGCCGGAGGCAGACATGGCTTTGTAAGAAGATGAATCGGGCTCGGGGTCCATTTCCGATATGGTTCATTGAGTTTCCGAGTTATTGAAACGTAACGCGAGGCGCGTTACTCTCCGTTATTATGACTATTGCAAGACTGGCGACCAGCGGTGAGTCTCGAGAAGATATGTAGAGCACTTTGATGAGCGATGAAGCACAAACATCAAGCCAAGTACCATTAATCGTCTTCGGCGGCCGTGGTAGATATTCTCCGGTAGGCTGGATATCAGGCGGTAGCATCTGTCTCTACCTTCCTGATTTCTAGAGTAACCGAAGCCTTGATTCCACATGGAACCAGAAATGTGTTGCGTTGGGTATTGCTTTATCACAGCCTCAGGTTGACGGGACAGGCGCACATTGAGATCGACTTTGATATCTGATGCTGACAGTGTACTCTAATGAACTAATGTTTGTATCTGATGAGGTAGGACCGCTAGGCCCAGGCTCTCAACTCCGGTTGAGGGAATCACAAGTGTGGGTAGTGCAGAAGGATCGCCCTGCTGTATGTCACCTCAACTCTCCTCACCGCTGGGAGAGTCCATGTACACACCCATGGGCGGAATCGCTAAATAGACGCGACGGTTCGCCTGAACAGGCGACTCGGTGCTGTCAATCAAAGGGCGACACAAGAGTCCCGCAATATCACAGGTGAGAACTATAACCCAGGACTCTTGGTGGATGAAAAGGTTCGGTTGTATGCCAGGGGACAAGCACTCGATAGCTAATGCATGGGGCTTTGATGCACGCCGAGGCAGGGGTCCTGATCCTTCAGCCCCAACGTTCCCATCCACGTGTGCTGGACTTGTCATCATCTTGATTTTGAATTTTAGGATCGGCTCAAGTCATTGGCATACTGTGCAGTGAATCTGGTGTGTGTTTGATACTAATGTGGTTGTCGTTGGCTGTTGGCTGTCTGCTGTGCGTGTCGATCAGTCCGAGTACGTCCTTGTTATCCACGGGGACTTTCAGCTATAATCAGTGCTTGGTCGGAGATGTCTTGTTGCCGGGAAAGGCAGGTACACTAGAGGTAGGCCTGCCCACAGTACACAAAGTTCGACAAATCGACTGTTTGATGCAACTTGTATGAGCTGCAGTGTTGGAGGAAGAAATGCTGGTCATTCAACTCATTCTGAAGTGGTTCTCTCCACAACCCTGCTGACGAATGAGGCGGCTTGAACACTGAATGCATACTGGCACCGCCTTCCATCCCACGTTTTGGGTGATATCCTTGCAGCCTTGTAGGGCAGTAAAATCAGGATCATCCGTGGAATCTCCAGATCTCACCGCGGCCCCTACTGTAGTCATTGGTCCGAAACCACGATGCTATGGGGATGGGACTCAACTCAAGCAATCGAAGCTATCCGCTGCGCTGTTGACCCTCAATAACACGCTCAGCACGTACCTTATAGCCTTAAGCTTGCACCACGTTCTTCTCCAGACTACATAGTTCGCGATCATCCTATCGAACTGCCTTCGTCTCTGGCAAGAAAATTGGCTTACCTTGGCCCTATTTAGCCCTGCCTCCATCCGAACGGTCGCCAAGGTGATCGATCAATTGGACTTTCTTACGAAGTTACCTCTCAGGTTGATACCTAAGTGCTATAGTGGGGTGGACCCCCCTCTGTCCACCCTGTACCGGAATCCTGCCGTTGAAGTAGTGTAGGTGGAAGGCGCGACCGGGTGGCTTGCACGATCGCCACCGCACGTGTGGGAGTTGCACCGCGCCGACAAGACCCTTGTTTCCGTTTCGGCCGATACGTATTCTATAGTCGTCCCCCAGCCAGCCCTGCCAGCCCTTGCAGACGTAGGACATACTCCACCCATGATCAACCTCCGGACAGGGACACAAATCCCTTGCAGACGACCGAAGCACTGTGCAGGTAGGGCCTGGACCTGTAGCCTTGTTAGAGTTACTACTTAAGGCTTCTGAGGCTGCTCCTTCCAGTTGTCGATACTCAAAATGGGTCTGAGATGATCAGGACAGAGTCCTTGGGGACTAAGGTAGGTGCAGTCCCGAGATCGCTCTCTGCCCTTGTCAAGCAGACTTATGGAGCAAAGTCTGTTGGCACCTTCCTGATTCTAGGGTTGATTAACGAGGTTATTGGGTACCTAAGGTATATGGTGAA
This sequence comes from Coniochaeta sp. PMI_546, assembly GCA_021432605.1. Classification (NCBI taxonomy): domain Eukaryota; kingdom Fungi; phylum Ascomycota; class Sordariomycetes; order Coniochaetales; family Coniochaetaceae; genus Coniochaeta; species Coniochaeta sp. PMI_546. The sequence continues at coordinate 1,819,672 of MU271145.1, read as the reverse complement.
TACCTCTAGAGGGGAGTGGAGATCAAGACAAACGGATTTACCATGCTCACTGGCACGAATGCGAGGAATGAAAGTCATGGTCCCTACCTTAGTTTAGCAACACTCCAGCGGACTGGTTGGTGCGATCATCTTTTCTGGACCTTCACGCGGGGATGCACGCTCTCATCCGTACCTCCCCACAAACTGGTTGACACCATTCGGTATTGAAGGTAAGGTACCTCAGCCAAGAATTGCTCTGCGCCCTTGCCCTGACCATGCAGGTCTGCTGGGGTTGACATCTCAATTTTGGACGAGGACAGGTTATGATCTTGAAAACAATGGGTGTCCTCGCTATTGCCTTCGAACCTTGCTTGCGCCAGTCTCCTGCGATCACAGCGCGAAGTTCTATGATAAGCGCGGAGGTACAACTGCAACTCGGTGATATAATTCAAGGGTATGAGGGGCACTCGGTACAAATACAATGCCAAGTAAGGAGGATATATAGCTCGCTTGCATCTCAAGCAGAGTCGTACGGTATAAGCCGGGCCTTCCAAAACGCCTTGCAAACCTCAAACAAACGAAACCACCGTTATAAGCATGTGCCATGGCGTATCATATCCCATGATGCCGCTTCTCTCCAGGGCCAAATGCCTGGTGTCCCTGTAAATGTCGAAAACCCACGTAGCCATCGTCCGTCCCTTCGTTTCTATGATATAAGGACGCAAAGGAAAACCCTTGCTTAACCATCAATCGGTGTTTCAAAGTTCCCTGACATCCTCCTCCGCCAACTCCGAGCGACTTCGAGATCAGTGTACGCAAGTGTTGCGTCAGGACTCGCAAGTGCAACCATAGGCTGTCCAGGCCACCCATGTCTGCTCTGCTGGGCGAGCGGTGAAGAATACTCGAGAGTACCATACCGAATGTGCCGAGGACTCTGCGTTATTGCTGATCCGTGTCCGCTTCCCAATTGATGCCCCCGTCCGCGCCAGAAGGGAGCCTGGTGCGCTTGAGCCGCCATAAAGCCCGGATGATGCCGCGAAGAAGCGGCCTGTCCACCCTCTTGGGTTGACTGCGGAGTACGCCGTGACCAAAGCTCCGGCGAGCCCTTAACCCATTTCCGCCGAGGTCCCACGCCCTCCTCTTCCAATTTCCTTTTAGAAGAACCGCCCTGTCGGCTCGGAACTCTCAGATTAACATCTGCACCTTGATGACCGTCTTCATGCGGAGGCTGTGCCCTTTTCGTGATAAAGTGTCTCCGGTCCGTCTGGATCTCGCCTCTCGCCACAGCCTCCTAAGGGCGGCCACTGATAGACGGCGTCCTCTTCGCCGACGGCGCTCCTGCGATACTATAACTGCTCGAACGTCTCGAAAAGGGACCCATGACTGCCGGATCCGGCTCACCGGGTGCGTCTTCAAGCGCTTCATACAGCCCCGGATGGCCGTCTGGCAGCTTCTGCGCCCCGAACCCGACGACTTTGAAGATGTTCAGCCGTCCGCCGTTGGTGGCCGTCTGGAGTTGCTCGTGTAGACGCGCAAGCTGATACTCGCGCTTGATGGGCGTGAAGACGGGCTGCGGGATGACGGGTTGTGGGTTCCAGTGCGCCAGTGCGGCCATGACGGCCGCTGTTTCCTCGTCCGAGTCGACCGTGGCGCCATTCGGGTCGTCTTCTTCCTCTAGGGGAGCGTTGGCGTCTATTGCTGCTTCTATGAGGAGTTAGTGGTGTTGTCCATATCGCGAAAGAAAAAGAAACTTACTCTGCTGCTTGGCCTGATTCTTCTTCTGATATGCCGCAAGAAGCATGTCGTATGGAAGTGATCGTCCTGGAACTGCTCGCTTCGCTCCCATGGAGTGGCTCTTGCATGTCAGTGAGCGGGCGCAGGGCTGTCCATTTGGCAGTATGACACCACATTGCCGCTCAACATCGACAGGTCCTATCGGCAGCGGTTAATAAACAACTCATTTCAGTGCATCGTGCGGTCCGTCGTAATTCACCTTTCGGCTTCGCAACCTTCGGCTTCGGCTCATCCTTCTTCTTCTTCAGCTTGGGCCCCTCATTTTTCTCCCCTTCGGCCTTCCTCTTCTTCCCGCCGACCGCACCATCCGTCTTCTTGCCTCCCACTTTCTTGCTAGTCGTCTTGCCAGCATTCGTCTTGCCGGCGGACTTGTCGAGGGTATCATCGTCGTCACTGTCATCATCCGCTGCAGCGTCTGCTACGCCCCCGCCACCATCGCCGCCATCCCCATTTTTCTTGGCCTGCTCCTCCCTCGCGGCCTCACGAGCTCGCTCTCTGGCCTCGCGCGCTTCCTTCTTGCGCTGCGCCTTCTCCTTCTTGATCCGGAGACAGGCAGCTATGTGTTCCTTCGCCGCGGTCTTGAGAATGCTCTTCTTGCAGTGTTTGCACTGCTGCAAGTCTGGGCTATCCTCGAGCGGTCGGCCGGTGGCGAAGGTCTCGCGCGCGGCTTCGTCTAGGGGATTGACGACGGGACCAGGCGACGCAGCAGCGGCGGCGCTGGCAGTACCGGATCTGGATTTCTTGTCTTCTGCTGTGGGCGGGACACGTGTGTTAGACAAGAGCGCTCGATAAATCTGAGTTCTGCAACGCGCCACACGAAGCACCGGACACTAACCATCGACTATACTCCCCTCCTTCCAGTTGCCCGGCTTGCTGTGCTTCGGCGCCGGCTTCTTGAGCTTGATATTTCCGTCTCGGATCTGTTTGGCCTTGTTGCCCGAGGCGACCTTGATGGTCGTGGCCTCCTCGTCTGTTGCGCGGAGTTAGCAGCATGTCCCCATCGATGACGTGTTTGGTCGACTGAAAAGTAGGCTGATCCGAACCTTTACGCGGGTCTGCCATGATCGCCGTTCATCCAGATCAGCCTGGGATACGGGCGCATGGGTGCTGGAGAATCATGGGTTCACCATCAGAGATAGGATATTGGTGTGTCGGGCGCGGAGTGGTGTGTCGTTGCTTCTTGGTTATCGCGTCCGGAGGTGGAAGTGTGGAGGAATGTGGAGACGCCCATGGCGATCCAAGTTTAAGGTTATCTTATCTCGGGGACGCTAGAACAAAAGTCCGCCGTTATACAAGGGTACTTTGTGCCACTTCAATAACCAAACCTTAATCGAGATATTTGAAGTCGATGCGTATAATGGTTCGCCCAAGTCATAGTGCCGACTTGTGATCAAGCTATCCTTCTTCTTCTTATCAAAGTCTCGATAGCTATGGCCAAAGAGTCAGTCTTCTGGGATGGAGACCAGTGCGGGAATCTCAGCTGATTGTCCATGCTCCGCCATCTCCGTTTTGTCACAACAGTCATAGACGGCTACCGCCGCTCTCACCAATATGCATGCATGCTGTACCAGTCCTCCGTTACCTGCCTTATAGCTTGATCCTCTGGTTGGCACGTATCACGCGACAACAAGTCTGACCAGAAAATGTGGTTGGTATTATATCAAGCTGCAACAGCCGGTTTCCCATCAACAATCCTTTCTGCATGTGTACCTCTACAATATACAGATCCATGCGCCGTTGTCGCTTTAATGTCTTAAAGTACCCAGCGACTGTCATTGCTCCTCAAAAAACTTTCAACCGTACGCTGCCGCCAAAGCATCTTCATCTTCATCCTCAGCATTGCCTTGCTTTACCGTAACCCCAGACCCAGCCCCAGACGCCTGTTTGTAAACAAAGTCGCTCATCGATGCAGGTTTCCTCTTGATCGCCGAGTCCGCACTGTACAGCTTGTTGTAGAACCCTACTACTCGGGGATGTGCCATCACCTTGTCCTTCTGGAACCTGAGCACCTGCAGACCCTGCTGAGTAGTTGCTCGACTAAGGGCGACATAGGCTTGACCCTTCTCGAAGATTCGGCCCAGGTCGACCTTGACACGCTCCAATGTCTGGCCTTGAGCCTTGTGGATTGACAAGGCCCAGGCTAGTATCAGAGGTATCTGCTTGCGAGAGGCTTGTACTTCGCCCGTCGGGAGCTCCACCTTCCACTCTTCCGGCACCATCAAGAGGACCCTCTCCGTGCCGTCCACGGCGTGGAACCTCACAAGGGGGTATTCCGTGTTGTCGCCGCTCGACGAAGTGCTTCGTTCAAGCTCCCGACCAAAGGCTTTGATCCTCTTCTTGACTTTCGCGTCGGCATCCACATCTGAACCGTAGCCATCTATGCCGCCTGTGATCTCGAAGGTGGTCTCATTCATAAACTTGATGACGGTGCCGAGGGAGCCGTTGACAAGAGTTTCATCAAGGTTCTTGATGAGCATGACCTGAGCCCCGACCTTCAGTTCCAGGCTCTTGGGTGCCATCATGTTTTGCAGAAGCTTCTCCCGCACAGCTTGGTCGCCAATATCGTGCGCATCAAATCGATATGATTTACCGGGGAGGGCTCTGAGCCGCCGCTCGTTAGAGCTGTCGACTTCCGCTCTCGTCGGAAACCTTGGCAAGAATAAGCAATCAACGCCAATAGATGTTTAGACAGTGGACTCACAGTTCGGTTACCTCGAGACCGTCGTCGAACTCAAGTGGCCTGCTTAAGCCCCTGAAATTCCTGACTGTCTCCTCGCTGATACGGCCGAGACGCATCTCATTCAGCATCTGTGCAAACACTGTCAAACTTGTCAGGATACACTGTCGATATCTTCACCATCAGACTTTCGTAGGTACTAACCTGGGTCTCGTTGACGGAACACTTCGGTCAAACCAATTGTATGGTCAATCGAGGTGCTCCACGTGGCAGCCTCGAAAGCGAATTTGGCTTGGCTTTGCTTGCTCTCCGGAACCGGGGGTAATTGGAAGAAGTCACCCGTGATCACAAGTTGAATGCCACCCCATGGTCGACCGTTGTTGCGGATGGTCCTGCCTATCTGTGACAGCTTGTCAAACAGGTCGCCATCAACCATAGACACCTCATCCATAATAAGAGTCTTTGTTCGCAGCCACCTATTCTTGGCCTTGGGATTACGACGAATCTTTTTGACCAGTGTCGCGACGTCTTCTTTCCCTAGCCCGATGCCCGAAAAGCTGTGCAGGGTCATGCCCCCAATGTTGCACGCGGCCAGGCCCGTCGAGGCCGTAACCGCGATTCTTTCCGGATCCCTCGCGTGTTTCCGCTTCAAGTCCTGGATAATGGCTCGCATCAGAACCGATTTACCTGTTCCAGCAGGACCAGTGAAGAAGACGCTTTGGCCTCTTTCCACCACCAGTTCCCTCACATGCTGCTGCTCCTTGCTCAGGGAGATAGCTGCCGCTTTCGGCCCGTGGAATTTTGTTGGTGCTTGAACCGGCGGTGTCTTGACTTTCTCGGCAGGATTTTCGAACGGCTTTCGTTGCTGGGTCTTCAACTGCTTCTTCTGGGCCTTCACGGCACTGGCAGTTGCATTCCACATTGCCTCCTTGGTTGTGGTAGAGCTATTCTTTGAAACCACAGTTTCCTCCTCCTCTTGACCATGCTTTCTCGACAAAAAGTCCTTGGGCAGTGTCCGCTTCTTGGCTTGATGAACCGGGGACGATTCATGGTCTGGAACCCCCCGCTTGCCGGCTCTCATCCCACCATTCTGCTGAGGTGGGTGTTGCTGACGGGGCGCGTGGTGTGAAGGAGAGGACTGAGACCACGAAAGTGTACTCGTGAGGGTCGGCGGTGGAGGGTCATTGCGGCTCACAGTGTCCCTTCTGGGTTGTTGAGGCAAAGATGGTAGGCTAGCGAGAGGGATATCGATGTCGAGATCGTCATCATCATCGAAGTCGTCGTCGTTGATTAGAACGCCGGCTATGTATCTGGAATTCTCTCCTCCACGTGACAAGTCATGTTTATCGTCGTCTACCAAGTCAATGATATTGTTGGTATCTTGGAACGAGCTCTGGCTGTATAACGATGCAAACTTCGCTTGGCCTGTTTTCACAACAGCGGCTGAAGGAAGAGCATATTGAGCCGAGGGGCGACTGATGTTGGGGGACCGTTGCCTCAGAGGTGCTTCTGTCTTGTTTGGCTGGCTGAAGGGCTGAGACTTGAACAAGGAGTATGGCGGTTTTTTGAAGTGCTGCTCAATGTGTCCATTTTGGCTAGCACTCGGACTGCTGGATGGAAACAGTACTTTTGCGAGTGGCTGCTTCGTAGGAGGCACGGAAGGCTTGTCGGCCACGAACTTGCTATGTGCTGTTTTAAGCATTGCGACTGCTTGAGGAGAAGCCGACGTGAAGGCAAGATCGTGGACATGAGCGCGGACCTTGGTCCAGTGCTCTGTGTCTGGTCGAGGTGCTCTGGTTCGAAGGGCGAGTCGACTGTAAATCCCAGATAATCCAGTCGACATGTAGCGTATATTTTGGTGTAATTGAGTGGTTGAATGTACCGAATGGTCACAACATCGAGGCCATTACGCATTTGGGGAAGTCACGCTTGAGCGCGTTCACCAAAGTTCCGCCGTCGCGTTCAAGGATCGCAGTGCACGGCCCCACCTCTCACAGGTCGCCGCCAGTTGAAGCTCCTTGCTTTCCTATCATCTAATAGTACCTTAACGTAAGATAAGGTACTTTACACTACGTACAAGTCATAGCTTAGGTAAGTAAACTTCGATTCTCACACACTTCACCCGAGTACTGCGGTATACCACAGCACAGGCGATCAAGGTTAAGGCCAGCGCTGGTACTCAAACGTTCGATGCACGGTGGTGGACCCATACAAACAGCAACAAAAGCATGAACCGCAAAACAGGGGTAGAGCGCTCTGGAGCAGTGTGCGTTGGGCTCATCTGCATGCTTTCAACAATTGCTTCCACCAAGGGCTGGCCACAGAGTTAGCAAAGGATGCAGGTGGTTGAATCCGGCAACTGTGTCGCCTCTCGGTCCAGTAATATGCGCTGGCACTCGGTGACACAGGCAGTTAGCCTAAGATCCAGGGTCCGGTCCGTGGGAGTCGGTGAGAGAGGAGGCTCTGTCAACCACGGTGGCCGGCACATGACCGCCGGACGGTGACGTGGGACCCCCACGTGGTGTCCGGAGCGGCAGGAGGTCCTGTAACACGGAACCAGTCCCGAAGGGCCAATTCAGCCACCACAGAGCCATGCCGGCGGGAGTGTAGCAATGGGGGTCCCCATATCACGTCGCATGGAGTTTCCTCAACAAGATATTCGCGTTGACCACAACAAACCTCCTTAGCGACGAAGTCTCGATAACATGCCGTGAATCTAAGGACAAAACCTCAATTGGTAAACCAGGACCGAAAAGTCTGCGGGCGCCTTCGAATTAGAACGAATTGCCAAGGTGCCGAGCCTGCAGGAGGCCAGTAAACGAGAGAGAAACACTTATCGTTACCTCGAGAGCCAGTTATGTGACGTCGCGACGCAGCCACCAAGAGAGGCTCGCCGCAACCGCAATTATAACCACAACACGACATACAATCATCGATTAGCAGCGCAGTCTCCGAAACCGACCGAGCACCAGCATCCTTCAGTGGTTTGGAGGAAGAGATGCATTGTGTTCCTGGTTCACCAACGCCAATTGGCACTGTCTCGGATTCGTTACCAGTATGTCATGGCCCCGGCAAAGACCGATCCCAGGTTCTGTCACAGTTCCTCTAGAGGTAGAAGATGGAACCGCCGCTCGGCCGCAAAGTGCCCATACCAAGTACTTGGGAAGTACTCGCTTAAGATAGTAGAGATAAGATCTAACAACGACGCCGCTCACATCTCTTGTGCAATTTCTCCACGATCAACAACCTGCGGACTCAGATGCCCGTGTGGGAGCGAAGCTTTGTGCCTCGTACGCATTGCATCTGCGTTACAAGCTCACTTAGGTACCACAAAACGTAATGGCCGAGTGAAGACATGCCCAGCGCGTACTTAGAAGCAACTTGAGCGCACTTGAGCACATATGTGCATCCCAGCTGCTTGCATCTGTGTTCTCAAACCCACGCCTGACACAGTCACATGTGCCAATTGTCGTGATCGTTGTATCAATCTCGCTCTCGGTCTTGCACCAGAGATTGCCAAGTCAGTCTTGTACGTGTAGGTCTCGCACAACTGGAAGTCGTCCCCGTCATCCGGAGTTGGAGCCGTCATGTTCCGGCGGACTGCAGTCGGTACGTTCGGAGTACCTTAGTTACGACTGCTCCACAGTATTTGATAGAAAAACCTCCACGGAGGGTGGCGCTAATCGACCCTTCCTTTTCCTGCATCCTGGTCTGCTGTCTTGGGACTTCTTGGCTTCCTATTTTTTTTTTTGACTTTGTATTTATGGAGTCTAAACTCCCGTCCGCCGCCCTGTCAGAACATCCCTTCGCTGCTTACTCCATTCTTGAAGTTGTTCTCCAACACTCCACCGGCACTGCGATGCTGCTCGCTTGTCCTGTATAACCTGTGAGCTGTAGCTGGCTCCGGCATATCATATCCCACAACACTACGACACACAAGACAGACACTTATACTACTCACTACGCGTCTTTATCCCATCGCGGTGCGGCCTTTCTCTTGGCTCATCCACTATTACATCATTCGTTCAAGAGGCTCCAAACATTGGCCGTTCCCCGGCACTCTTCGCTATTCCTGAATGCATCACCGCAATCTTATCACCAGTGCAGATTCAATAGACTGGGGAGTGCGGTTTCCGTCAATTACTCTACTTTCGGTCACCCGCCAACGTCAGCTCAACTCAGTAGGCTCCGGGACCCCGAGAAGCCCGGGTTGAAGTGGCGAGACATCTAGGACCCTAACCCTCTGGGCTGAGCGAATCCCCAAACGCAGTCATGGCGTGGGAACACCTATCCATCACCAAGCCTCACCTGGTGTATATCATCTTGGGGGGGTTTACGTCCCTGTTCATGCTTTGCTCTACTGTCATCAAGGAGCGCATGTATATCGGCGAAGCTACGGTCGCGACCTTGTGCGGTGTCATATTCGGGCCTCATGCTGCTAATCTTATAGACCCGAACTCCTGGGGCAGTGTCGATATTGTCACCATCGAGTTCTCCCGAATAGTACTCGTCGTCCAATGCTTCGCCGTCGGTGTCGAATTGCCCAAGTTCTACATGGAGAAGCACTGGAAATCCGTCGTGTTTCTCCTGGTCCCGGTTATGACCTTTGGGTGGCTAATCACCAGTCTCTTCGTGTGGTGGATGGTGCCCCCTCTCAACTGGCTGGAGAGCTTGGTCGTTGCTGCCTGCGTCACTGCAACCGACCCTGTTCTGGCTTCGTCTGTCGTCGGTAAAGGCAAGTTCGCCAAGAGGGTACCGAAGCATTTACGAGACCTCCTCTCGGCGGAGTCTGGCTGCAACGACGGCATGGCGTTCCCCTTCATATACCTTTCCCTATACCTCATCCAGGAGCATTTGAGCGCTAAGGAAGTCACTTATCACTGGATCGTATACACCATCCTCTACGAATGTATCTTCGGCGCTATCTACGGCTTTCTTGTGGGCTACATTGCCCGTCACGCCATCAAATACGCCGAGCAGCACGAGTTGATCGACCGGGAGAGCTTTCTCGTCTTCTACTTTGTTCTGGCCCTTTTCTGTGCCGGATCAGGAAGCATCTTGGGCGTGGATGATCTTCTGGTAGGCTTTTCCTGCGGAGTCGGCTTTTCGAACGACGGCTGGTTCACTCAGAAGACTGAGGAGTCGCACGTATCCAACGTTATCGATCTGCTCATCAACCTGGCATACTTTGTCTACTTTGGGACCATCATTCCCTGGTCGCAGTTCAACAGCCCCGAACTGCCACTGAGCGCGTGGCGGCTTGTTGTCTTGGCAATTTTTGTCATTCTCTTCCGGCGCATTCCCATCATGATGGCCCTGAAGCCGCTCATACCGGACATCAAAACCTGGCGAGAGGCTCTTTTCGCCGGCCACTTTGGTCCAATTGGAGTTGGCGCGATCTTCGTCGCTATTCTTGCTCGAGCCGAACTCGAGCACGAGTCACCAGTTCCCTTGGCCGAACTACCGCCTAAGGACGCCGAGTACTACACTCTGGTATCGTTGGTGTGGCCGATAGTATCGTTCCTTGTCATTGCCTCGATTCTTGTGCATGGTTCCTCCATTGCCGTGTTTACGCTGGGAAAACGCATCAACACCTTGAGTCTTACCATGTCATACACAACTGCACCAGAGGACGGGCCGTCATGGATGAACCGCCTTCCACGTATATCATCCATGTCGAGATCTCAAGCAAAGAACATGTCAGACACGGACCTGGACGAAATGAAGCTTCCAGAGTTCCCTCCTGGAACCCTGCCTCCAGTCGGTCTCCCTGGCAACTTCTTGCGCCGCCAAAAGGATGACGAGAAGGTTAGTCGGCAAAATAGCCGGGCATCCTCACTCGTCGGTAGACGAAGGAAGCAGCGGAAATGGGATGACGGTATTGGACCCGGAGGTCCCATCGCCCAGTCAGCTATTTTCCCCGAACGCCGAAGCCAGAGTGAGCAGACTTCTGCGACGCTCATGGGCGATTCTTCGAGTCAATCTCCGGTGGAACGGCGAGACTCGGCAGCGTTGTCGCCTGCGGAGTCTGATCCCAAAGGCCAGACTGGGCATCGTCAATCCGACGAGGACGCCCGCGAGCGTGAAGACAGATGGGAAGAGGAGGAAGCCCTGCATCAAAACCAGTCACACGAAAGAGCGGGTCATGTGGAGGTGTATGATGAGGGCGATAATATCATTGTGGAGAACGAAGACGGCGACGTTCTTACCGTGCAGGAAGTTCCATCGAATGCCGCTGAACATGCTTCCAAGTTGAAGGAGAAGTTGGAGTCCGAGGTGCCAGCACCTACGGGATGGACCTACGGCGACCTGAAGAGAAGAATCGGACATTGGAGGCAAGAGGAGATCAAGAAGCGCCAAGATCATAAGGACAAGCACAAGGCCAACAGAAGACACAACCCTGCAAGGGCCTACCAGTTCGGAAATACGGTAAGTACCTTGCTCCTCAACAGATCACTGCAGACCGCTAACAGCTCCTAGATCATTGTCGAAGATGAAGACGGCGAAGTCGTGAAGAAGTACGAGCTGCCCTCAGAAAAACGCGAGAAGGACGGCCCCGACTTCATGAGCCAGGGCTTGAAGTATATGGGTATGGGTTCCTTAGTCAAATCAGGCAAGGACGCCGCAGGAGCTGGCCCTTCCGGAGAAGGAGGGGAGGCAGTCGACCCACCGACGGCAAGACCTAGGCTGGCATCCGTGTCCACGTGGGCCGGAGCATTTCGACCGACTGGGGGTGAAGCATCCGCACAGAAGCCCAAGAAGAAGGACAGACACGATGATGATGACGATGACGACCGCCATATTCGCTTCACTATCAGTGGTGTCGACCAGCGGATGACCAAGGAAGATTTCATCCGGGAGATGCGCAAGTACGACAAGGGCACACGTCGCGAGATTCTGGAGCACTCCAATGCTTCGGAGGCTGTGAAGAGGATCGCGACCAAGGATAAGCCTGCTGATGACTCAGCTCAATCATCAACGCGAGGCAAGACGAGGGCGGAGAAGCCTGTCGAGCGCGGTGCGAGTACGCTAGCACCAGCCACAGCGCAGCGGACAGTGTCGACGCCCGCTCCGACGCGTGGCCGCGACGAGACCCGGCGCAGTTCGCCATCATCCTCTGGGAGAGACACCACTCCCCTTGCTAGCGGCAAGGGTAGCAGCGAAGAACCGACGGGAGCGTCGAGCCGAGACGCGCCTGAGACGGCTGTGGAACGGAGACGACGCCTCGCCGTACTGCAGGGCGTCGGTGGCGGCGACGAAGAAGAAGACGAGGTCAGGGAGACGCCGGCCGAGAGGCGCCGGAGGGAGGCGGCGCTCGGCATGTCCTCACCGGGGGCGGCTGATGATGACAGCGACGACGACGATACCCCGAGAGTACCACCTGCGGGAGGAAGGCGGGGCATCCGTTTCGCCGACCAGCCGCAGAGAGGTTAGAAGTGTGATTACGGCCTGATGTTCAAATATAGATACACGCGGTTTTCATGATGCTTTGTCAAACTGGTTTCGGAGCATGGGGGTACTGCATCATGTTAGACTTTTGGAAATGCCATTGGAACTGATGGAAGCATTGCCGGTGGGTCATTGTTGGGCCATAGCGAGAATGAGTATGAAAATAGATGACGAGATGCCCATTGACCAGGTCTTCCGTATTCCTACTCTTCCAACCATGCAATAATCGTGACTCTCAATTCTTGATCGACAATACAGTCGGTACCGAGGGAGCAGCCAGCCTATCAATTAGACACCTTATATTTACTTCTGGTCAGTCGTTCGTATTGGATCTTCTGGCCTGGACTGAGGAAACAGGACTTAGGAACGCGAGGTCGCTCATGTTTACAAAATCTGAACTCCTCGAGACGTAAGTAACCATCTAACTGAACCTTTGCCTCAGATTTTAGAGAGAGATAGGTACCTATACAAGGTCTTTCTTATTGGATACGGACCTAGAGTCTACCACAATAGACTCTAGAGGTACCTTAGTGCTACGTCGAAGCTACAGGTGTTTGGGCTGTACCGCACGGGCCACTGGCCATGACACTGGTGACTGAAGTCCCCAACTACACGTGTACGAGGCCCACTATTGAGCTGATAACCCCGGAAAATTCCATCAACCGACTCAGCAAAATTTCCAACATCATCGGCAGCTACGTTAGTTCTTGGTCAGGCCTATCTCGACGACTTCAACCAATTTCCGGCCCATCCATTCCGACATCTCCATTCCAGCCCGCGACACAATCAGCCAGCCTCTAATCCTTCCGAGCCACATCTTTGAAAATGGTCCAACTAGTCGAGGTCGAGGACGAGCACTTCCAAGAGGCCCAGCCTGGCCCAGAGGAGGAGGAAGACGACTTTACCGACACAGGTAGGTTACATACCACCACGGCATCTCCTTACCCTGTCATCTTTTCTAACACGCGAACGAAAACACAGACTCCGAGATCTCCACAGACTCCAACTTCGACCCTTCATCAGAGACCCTCGCGGAGCGCCTGTCGGCCCTGCGCGACATCATCCCGCCCTCGACACGAGGCTGGTTCTGGCACAAGTACCAGACTACCTCGCGCATCCTGAAGACGACGCTCCTCTTCTGCGGCCGCGCCGCCTGGACCATCTCCGTCTCCGCCCTCCTGGTCGGCATCCCCTACGCCCTGGCCGTCGCGGACGAGCAGACGCACCTCGCCATGGAGCAGGAGCAGCGCATGCGCGAGATGGGCGGCAACATCCTGACGGACGGCGTCGATGATAATAAGGAGGGGAGCACGGCCGAGAGGGTCGGTGCTGCTCTTGGACGTGCTGAGGCCCGGCCTGCTCTGTAGAGGGATGGCAGGCTGAACGCTTTGAAATAGCGATTTACGTGCTGAGAGATCGGAGGCTGTGTATGGGTGTCTTCACGTCAAATTACCCAAGAGAAAGGTCTCCCTACCTAGTAGAGGAGCCGAACACTGGACGACGATTGCCACCACACTGTCTGATGGGTATGCGATGAACGACGAACGTCTCTCCGGTCTGTTCTGTCGACTGTACAATATTCGGAGAACCCTAAAGCAACGGCATATTGAAGGTATTAGCGGGTGCGTCCCGAAATGTCTGCATCCGTTTGGGGGTTTTTCATATCGGGAAACGGTGGAAATCCATGCGAGGCCTTTGGAAAGTTGGGAGCGGCTGCCGTTGGTACTGTACATATAATATGCTTTCTTCCTTGTTAGATAGGCCAGGTTCGGGGTCGTTTTGCAACCGATTTGACGGCCTGTATGCATTATATCTCATCTCCTGGTCTACCAAGGCACTTGCTGCGAAACATTCTCTCGCGGACGTTTCCGTGCTCTAAGTTTATTTGTCCCCTGATGTCTCGCAATGGGGGATCTGTATTAGACATGTTGCCGAGCTTGCTACCTGTTAAGGAAGTTGAGTTTTGCCAAATTCACTAGGAATACTATGTCTGAAGGGGACAGATCATCTTGTACAGTCAGACCTCCAGCGGGTGTCTTTTTTGGTTTGTAATCTGTCCATGTCGGATGTGAACCTGGCCACTGCCGCAAACACCAAAGGTCTGAAGGGCAAGACTATGATTCGGGGTCGGGAGAGGTTCCCTCACCGTACGAGGACATTCCCATGGATCTGCAGCAACCAGATCTATGGAACCTCATTGCCGATCAAGATACCCGTAAGTCAACGAATAGCTTCTGGGTAGCGTATCCCCCCTTCTTGAGCGAAGGAACCAACTTCGAAAGTTACAGGGTCTCTCGCTACGGTGCATGCGAAGCGCCGAGTGCTACTGTCAACCAGTGACAAATGCAGAAAAGCTGGTCCCCCCTCTCGTCGAACGAAGGACGTCCACATAAGCAGCGCTAGACCCCGACTTCGAATGACCAGCTTGAGCCACCATCAGCAGTCAACCTCTGAAACTCACGTAGTCTCTTCCCCCTCCCCCCACTGCGGTATCCCATCTATGTGCGACATGAATCTGATCCGTCACATAACTCAAGCCGCCTACCCGCCTTTGTGCTGCCGCCTGTCACCGTTCTAGAACGCGGTTATTCGTTGCTTGGTGCGTCAAAGGTAGCACTGATTTGAGGATCATAGAAGCCAAAAGGTATGTCCACAGCAGAACTGACGTGGGGAAGTTTTTGTGGTTCCTTCTTCTGCACGCGTCCCCCTCCCCAGGGCCTCCAGCTCTGTTGGTGTTGCCTGTGGAGAGCCATGCGCTGGCCCTGTGAATGCGGACTTGGGGCCATCTTCGTCACTGGATCGGAAAAGCCTTAACTCAAGTTACAACAGCAAACATTTTCTGCACCTTGTCGTCGCATCTGATGCATTGTTACTTTCGAGCGGTTTTGGACTTTGCTTGTCTTTGCTAGCTCTTTCCTTCCCATGGTTCTACCTTCAGTTTGCGCCTTCCCAGATCTCCCGGCGATTGTCCCATTACATCATTCCCACACTCCGTCACAAGACCCCTCCTTTAACTCCCTGTCCCCTTGGAGTTTGGACTAGACTAAACGTTCACAGCCCACTTTGCCCGCCAACCTTCCCTGCTGCTCTTCAAATCCTCCCTACGTCTAGTCTCGCTGCAACCTGAGCCAACAGCTTTATACCTTCCAGCAAGCCTCTGCGACATTGTCTCCTTGGTTCCAGACGAGATTAAAATCCCAGCTTCACGATCGGACAGCTCTATCTGCTCCACGGTGTTTAGAAAGCCCGTCCACGGACTCTGGCCAAACGTCCAACCTTTTGCGGAGCTTACAATAGCCAAGTCGAGATAGCTCAGATATCCTCTTCGGCCGTCTGCACGAACCATTTCACTTCGCTGGAGCATTGCATCGATCACGTCACTACGCTTGACGTCTACTAGTCAATATCCCGTAGTTCCGCGACCTCTCAACAACCTGGCAGGCAACAAGCGACGCAGTCTCTCCTCGCAAGGGGGCCTGCTCAATAGGATGTTCGGCGGGGGTTCAAACTCCTCAGTCCCAAAATCCGAAAGCAGCTCTACCTCTGACACGGCAAACAGTCAGAAGGAGAAGACGGACGAAAAGCCCCCCTCGCCCGATGCTAACTCTGGCACCAGTTCCGGAGAGGTAGCACCTACTTCCATCAAGACTTCCGATGACGCCGCCCTCGGCGAGAAGCGCAGCGGCAATGGCAGCCCTCCGAGCGCGGGGACTTCGGCAGAGCAGAAAAAGCGAAGGAGCAGCGGCGTAAGCGGCCGAGCCAGCAGTCTGATAGCCCAAGCTAAGAACTCGCTCTTCACGCAGGTTGGCAACCGAACCAACAACGACTCCGACTCTGATCCAAAATCGGCAAATCAGACGCCTCTCCAGAAGCTTGGCAAGCAAGACCAGGCTCTTGCAGTCCCCCAAGGACAACACAACAATGCCGCTGGCGAGTCGCTTCCTGGCCCTAGGTCGACGTTCCGCGTCGGCGTATGGGAGGATCGCAACAAGAAATGTAGACGGACCATGGAGGACACTCATGCCTTTCTCTACAACTTCCTTCACACGCCTGCCCCGGTCCTGGGCTCGGAAGCTGGTAGCCAGAAAGCCCAAAACTCTGGCGACGATCTCATCCAGTCTCAGGATATGATCGAGACCGACAATGGATACTTTGCCATATTCGATGGACACGCGGGGACGTTTGCCGCGGATTGGTGCGGAAAGAAGCTTCACATCATCCTCGAGGATATTATCAGGAAGAATCCGAACCTGCCGATTCCAGAATTGCTCGACCAGACTTTCACGACCGTGGATGCACAGCTCGAGAAACTGCCGCTTAAGAACAGCGGTTGCACGGCTGCTATTGCAGTGCTGCGCTGGGAAGACAGGGTGCCGAGCAATCAGTCCGCTACCGGCTCTCAGGCCATCGCACCTGCAGTAGCAAAAGCGGCGGAGGAAGCATCAAAGTCTAAGGATACCGAGTCTTCCGACAGCACCTCAGAAGGTGCGCATGCCAAGCTGAAGCACGCGGCAACGAGACAGCGCGTCTTGTACACGGCAAACGTCGGAGACGCACGCATTATCCTCTGCCGGTCGGGTAAAGCACTCCGGCTGTCATATGACCACAAGGGCAGTGACGAGAACGAGGGCAAGAGGATAGCTAACGCTGGCGGTCTGATTCTCAATAACCGCGTGAACGGAGTCCTCGCTGTCACTCGGGCTCTCGGCGATACCTATATGAAAGATCTGGTCACTGGACATCCTTACACTACAGAGACTGTCATTCAGCCTGAACTAGACGAGTTCATAATCATCGCATGTGATGGTGTAAGTTGTTTAAATCTTGTACGAAAGTTGTCAGGGACATAAGCTAACCACTCGACAGTTGTGGGATGTCTGCTCAGACCAAGAAGCGGTCGACCTCGTGCGGAATGTCAGCGAGCCCGTCTCCGCCGCCAAGATGCTCGTAGACCACGCCCTTGCTCGCTTCAGCACGGACAACCTCTCCTGCATGGTGGTCCGCTTCGACAAGCAGCAGCTCCTGGAAAACCAGAACAACACCATCGGCGTCGAGGGCGACGCGAGCACGAGCTCAGGCAAGCTGACGGAAGCCGAAAAGATCGTCACGGCGACTAAGCAGAAGATCGCCGAAGGAGCGGCGCCCGCTGTCGGCATCTCGGCCAGCAACAGCGGCAAGGGGCACGATCCGGTCGCTCCCGCCGAAGATGGCGATAAGACCTCCTCGTTCACCCCGACCATGATCGAGGGCCCTGTCGAGGAGGAGCCGAGCTCGTACGACTCGCCTGAGGCGACTCCCGACGGGTCCGTCACGAAGATGGACATTGACTCGCCGGCTAGGTCGTAACACTATGGCTCTCAAGGCCCAAGGTCCGGCGAGCAACTTTGTCTTCGACGATGACTGGCAATGGGCACTGGCCGGATGATTCGGTCTTGCTTTTCGTAACCACTTGGGTCAGATGGAGTAGTGGAGACTCTTGATTTGTGTGGTTGATGACTTCCGCCACTCACTTATTCGATAACGCTAAAAGGGGGAATTCGCGCATCGGCATTTCTGGTGGTTTGTGAAGCGGCGGTAGCGGTGGTCTTCTTCTGTTCGGTCTTCGACGGGGTTTGGGCGGTGTTGGCAGTGACCGGCGGTATGTCGAGAATCAATCTGCCCCCGAGTCAGGTGGTCCATGGTTGGCTTTGAAGGGTGATGGGGAACTGGGGTGGTTGTATCGCTAGCTTTTCTCTTGACGGATGTGTACGAGCTTTTTGGACGATGGAGTTGAGAGTGATGGGGATGGCTGGGATGGATGGGATGCCTTAAAGTAGCAGACAAGAAGTGGTAGCTCATGACACTGAAAACGATCTGGAAAAAAACTCAATATGAAGGTCAAATTCATTCTTACCATTTTTCTCTTTGCAAGCTAAGTGATGATCATCGCAGCACCAACCGGGAGTCTCTCTGCTGGCCTTTGGGCGCTCTTACAATGTAGGTATATAATCACAACAAGCACAGTGGTCACAGTCCAACATACAAAGTAAAGATCAAGATGGTGTGTTCTGATTATGTACACCGAGATGGATTTTCTTCCTAGCGACACACAAGGTAATACGTACAAGAAACGCTATAAAGGCGAAAAGTAAAAGCGAAGGTCTAAGAGAAGACCAGGAGCTCGATGAGCGGAGAAGGGTGAACAGGGAGCACAAATGAAGCAACGCCACCTGATATGTGTATCGCCTTCGGAGTCCATGCTTCCTTTTACAGCTCTTGCATTCTTTCCAAACCCCCCTTGTCTGCTCATGCTTCGACAACTTCATTGGCTTGCAAAACCAGACAATCATAAACAACCACCATTTCCAACGCCATGCCAAAGTTTTCCACTTGTCGTCAAGAGTCAGCCTCGTCAACTAACCCCTTGCTTCCACACCGCCGAAACCAGGCTGCATTCCAGGCGGAACGGCGTCGAGATCCACGGCCTCGACCGTGCGACGCTCGTGGTCGCTGACCCGGACGAGGTTGGAGAAGTACTTCCTGGCGACGTCGCTTTCGGCGCGGACGCGGAGCGTCTCGTCGCGGCGGGAGTCGAGCTGCTCGACCGAGCGCTGGAGACCGACGCGCAGCGAGTCGGCCGGGAAGCGGAGGACCTTGCGGACGGAGCCGGCGATGCGCGAGCTGTTGACGTGGGCGTAGTCGATGGCTGCCAGCTGGGTGGCAATCTTGGCGTTTAGGCGGTGCGGGAGGGATTGCGGGATTTGGTTGAGGACGTAGTATGTGGCTGTTAGGGCTGGGTGTTGGTGTTAGTTACATGTTTGATGTAAGCGGGGGATTCAGAAAGGGCTTACCAGCTAGGACGATGCCGGGTAGGATCAGCCGGCGGAGGTTGTCGTTGCCCATCACGCGGACGGCGCTGAGGGCGTGGTTCATCCAGCTGTATCCGCCAATCATCTGCGAGCCTACGGCCGTGGCGAGTGTGAGCGCCATTCCGGTGCCGGCCACCTTCTCCTGGCGTTGGAGGATGGTGGACCAGTCGACAAAGTCCAGGAGCTCGGTGGGGATGTCGACCTGCTTGGCGAGAGCGTCGCGCTTGCGGCGGAACATGACGTCGGGTCTGAAGTTGAGGTCGCTGTACTCGTTGCCGAGGTGGAGGATACCAAGCTGCTTGATCGCGTTGACGCCCTTGACTGTCTGTGTCCGGGCGTGCTCTTCACAGGTCGTCACTGAGGCGGCAATCTCCGATAACATAGCTTGCTTTAGAGCTTCGGCGTACTCAAAGGCGTAGAAGAGACCTGGATATGGAACACCATGTGTGTGGTCGCCAGCGTGGTCGATGGCGGAGTTAATCGTTCTCCTGCTGGTATTGTAAATCTCTTCGCAGGTTTCTTCGATCGTCTTGTTGACCTCCTCACTTATCTCCGCCTTTGCCTTCTTACTCGATTCGAGTAATGGCTCGATTTCTTGTAGCTCCTTCGAAACGCGTTCCCACTCCGACCGCGCAACCTCTTCGTTGACGGTGGCAAGCGTGTTCACATCGTTGAGGATGTTCGTTAGGTACGTCTTCGCGGGCGCAAGCTTCGATCTCGCCCGCTTCTCCAGGACAAATCTTCGTAGCGATTGCTCTAGCTGCGAGAAGTCTCGCAGCGCCTCCTTGCCCTTGCCCTTATCCTTAGGGTCGTCGTCACCAGGTTCATCACCACCGCCACCTCCGCTGGCGCTTCCACTTCCACTTCCGCCTGGGCCGCCAGGAGGTGCCGGTAACATAGGGATTGCGTTACTCGACACAAAATGTACAAGCTCGGATGATTCCTTGAAGGTCCGCGGGCTCATCTTGGCCACCTGCTCCAGGATCATTTTTTGGCATCTCTCCTTGTCTCGGATTGTGTCGAACCCGTTCACAACAATGAATAGATAGGCTTTCTCGGCCGCGGCTGCCCAAATAAACTCCTTCGCCGTCAGGGTGAAGTGGTTTGCTGCAGAAACCACGAAGACAACGACATCGATCTCCTCCTGGCGAGCGAAGATTGCAGTGGTCTTGGTCGTGTCAGAGTTCAGACCTGGCGCATCAATAAGTGCAATGTCGACCACGCCATTGTTTAGCAGCGATTCGTCAATGGTCCGCACGTCACGGACGTAGACTTTGCACTGGGTATAAGTTGAGTTGTCCGTGACAAGCTTCTCCAGCTCCTGTAGGGTAAAGACGTCATACGTCGTCTCGTCATTCCGGTCGTAGTGGGCATCCTTGTGGACAGCATGGACTTCCTCGATGCCGCTATTCTCCCTTGCGTCCAGCACTTCGCAGAATATGCTGGTGCAAGGCTGCTGGTCCTCGGGCAATATCTTCCTCCGCAGTAATGCGTTACAGAATGTCGACTTTCCGGCATTCAAATCTCCGGTGATCAAAACCTTGCTCGATGTGTCCTCAATACGGTCCCGTAATAACAGGAGGTGCTTGATGCTGGAGCTGATCTTGCCGTCCAGTAACGATGCGATGGAAGACTTCTCCAGCGAATGTACGAGTTCTGCCTGATGGAGGGATCCGAGCTTCAGGTCGAGCTTGAGTATAGAGAACTCCTGTGCTATTTGAGGTGAAACGAGTCGCGGTTCGGGTGTTGCACGATTCTCGGCGGCCTTGCTTGACTCGGCTTCGGCTTGACCTTCCAGGGAGGTCATGGCCCGCCGAAGGGGAGGAGGCGGCGCGGAGGAAGCCATAAAGTCCTCGGCCGTTGAATAAGTATGTTGAAGGTCTGGTCTCGTCGCCGCTCGGCTTAGTGGCCTTCCATCCGGTCGCTGAACAGATGGATAATGCGCCGGCCACGACGCATTCATGTCTTGCAGCCCTCTGAGGAGCTCTACCACGCGGTTGATTGAGCGGCCGAGGGCCACTCGGTGCTGATTGTACCATAGCTGGTGTATGGCGCCAGTCTGTGCTCTGTGGCGGTCGCAGTTGGACATTTGTTGACTAGAGCCGTGGGAGGCTTCTGGGTTGAGACTTGCGGCGGTGTCGCCAGCGATGCTGCCTCCATAGCCGGAATCGTGATCTAACAGGGCTTGAAGATGCGCTGCGTGTTGAGATGTTGAGCC
This sequence comes from Coniochaeta sp. PMI_546, assembly GCA_021432605.1. Lineage (NCBI taxonomy): Eukaryota > Fungi > Ascomycota > Sordariomycetes > Coniochaetales > Coniochaetaceae > Coniochaeta > Coniochaeta sp. PMI_546. Next base: position 1,798,707 of record MU271145.1, on the reverse strand, counting down.
TGTGCCCACTGTCAAATAGGCGGGTGTCGCGGAATTCGTAGGGACGGTGTTCGTGGTCTCGGTGGGTGGCGGCAGATTGTCCGAGACGTCATCGGATGCATCGTCGACCTCCTGCCCCAGAGGGGACTTGCCTTTCGGTGAAAAGTATTCCTGGCTCATGATCTGTCGTAGAAATCCATTTGCTCCTGATAGGTTGAGTCGGTGAGGAGCGCTACGCGCAAGTTCGAGACGAAAGCATCAGAGGTGGTCGGTATTGTAAGCGGTTTGTTTGGAGTCCAAACGGATTTTCTTGGTCTGGGTTGCTCGCATGATTTAACGGAGGCGACAATAATAGCAGAGGGAAGTTCGATGTTTCGAGTGATTGGTCAGAAGGTAGCTGTGAGTGCCCAGTGCCCACCCATCACTTTCTGGAAAAGTCTCCGCCGGACAATGCACCGGGCCAGCAGCTGGCGATAAGCCGCAGCTGGCAAGATTAGAAGTCGGCCGGTTACGTAGCTTCCCCAGCACTCGCTCTGTTGCCAAGCCCAGGCACACCTCCATGTCACTCTGAGGATATCCCAACTTTCGCCTGTACATACACTCAAATATCTCTCTATCACTGTGCGCATTGTCATCCGCCGGCATACATCGGTTCGCGTCGTTCGTTACCAGCAACACCTCCACACGCAAATCGGCACAATGAATGTGAGCAGCAGCAATTGCGACAATGCAGTTTGTCCCTCTTCATCCTGCCGAGGCTGACACATAGCACCCCTCAAATAGCTCCTAGAATGGGCTTTCGGCAAGCGCATCACGCCTGCAGAGCGTCTACGAAAGAACCAACGCCTCCTCGATAAAGCCATCCGAGAGCTCGACCAGCAGCGCGTCAAGCTCGAGAAACAGGAGAAGACGCTGGTCAGCCAGATCAAGCAAAGCGCGCAGAAGGGCCAGATGGGTGCGTGCAAGATACAGGCCAAGGATCTTGTCCGCACCCGCAGATATGTCGAGAAGTTCTACAGCATGAGGAGCCAGTTGCAGAAGATCTCACTCCGGTTGCAGGTTTGTGCTCCGCCCCAACATAGGCGAGCCCTCCGTGTGAGATAGCTGACCGCTCTATCCGTAGACGTACCGGACGAACGAGCAAATGATGCAGGCCATGAAAGGCGCCACGATGGCCCTGGGCAGTATGAACAAGACCATGAATCTCCCTTCCCTGCAGAGGATTGCCATGGAATTCGAGCGGGAGAACGACTTGATGGAGCAGAGGCAGGAGATGATGGACGATGCGGTCGACGATGCTATGGATGTCGGTGAAGAGGAGGAAGGTGACGAGATTGTGGAACAGGTTCTTGAAGAGATCGGGGTTGACCTCAACCAGGCTGTGAGTAGCTCTCCTTCCGTGATTTCGAACCATACGACTTGGTGTCTGACATATTATATCTAGTTCGGCGAAACCCCGAGCGGGCTGCAGTCACACACCGTACCGGAAACCAAAGTCGCGCAGGCTGTAGGTGGTGGAGACCCAGGAGATGACGACCTACAAGCAAGGCTGGATAGTTTGCGGAAGTGAGCTGCGATCAGCGGCAGAGGTTGGCTCTGTCTTCGCCAGTTACGAGAAAGCAAACTTTGTCCCGTTTTGTGCAGAGGGAATGCTGATGGCTTAGGCAAACCACTGGGCAAATGGGGGTTCACGACTGCACACGGATCGTTTTGGATTTGCAAGGAGTTAATCGGGGGTTCTTACTTCTCGTCTGGTTCGCATCTCACCCTCTGGGCGGCCAAAACCCGCCACATCTTGGCATGCCCTATAGGCTTGTGTATGAGGAGTCTATGAATGGTTCGCCTATCATACCATCGAATCACACTGAAAGTCTTCTGTCTTCTGGCTTTCATGGTGATAAGATGTGCATAGTGGTAGTATGCAGCGCTAAGCTCATAAGCCAAAACGAGCAGACCAAACAAAAGTAAAAAATGTACAACACCAGGGATTCCCCGGTGGTCACCCACCCGAGTACTGGTCTGGCGGTTACTGGCTTATCGATGGGAGAGCGGACGGGATCCCGAGTTTTCCAGTACCTATGGTCGTACATGGTAGAGAGTGTGCTGTTCTGGATTATATCTTGTGAGAAGGCATACAACTTTACGGGTGGTCAGTCTTACCTACGTCGTCACCACAAGGCCGATCTACTTTCCAGACTCACCTTACAGCAATTGGAGATAATTTTAGACAAAGGTCAAACTGCCGTGAAAGCGCTACCAAACGGTGTTGTCCAATATATTCCACGCGGCTTGAATAACTACCAGGCTGCGAGAATGCTCTGCAAGGAGACAACCGACTTTGACTGCCACGCTCAGGAGCGAGGGTGGAAGCGTTAAATATGTACAAACAGAAGAACTTCTCAATCAAGAGCATGATAATCAGCTTCGCTTTTCTCCTGCACAATGCCATCTTAAACAGTCAACACATAGCAGTGCTTCTAAACTCGTATCTCTTCTGTTCTGACATCTTATCACAACTGGCTTCCCCCTCCGACCAACGTCGTCAACACCCACAAAACATTCTCCGCTTCCTTAATGGCCAAGGTCTAGCGGGGAAAATGTGAAAAAAGACAAAGACAGCCGAGAGAATGTTCTCTCAAATCCCCGGAATGGTGAAGGGGGTATCATATTCATCGGCAGGGGTCCGGCCGTAACAAACGGGATCATTCCCGGATATTTGATGTGTATCCAGGGATCTTGGCTGTTTAAATAGGCAAAGGAAATGTGGTAGGGGACTACCAGGTCGTGCGATTAAGAATCGATAATGCGAATGAGAGAAGACAAGGCGTCAAGCAAACATGGCAGCCCGGGCTAGCCAGGTCGATCAGGGAAGAGAAGACCCATTAGAAAAGTTAGATCTATCAAGTCGTCAAGACTAGCGAGGAGTTGTTGAAGGCAAGATCTAGGCCGTTCCATAGACGTGAATAGCCAGTTCAGGGAGGACAACCCGGTCTACTGGCCGAACGAGCTGTGGCTGCGATGAGCAGTTTGGAGGACTGGAAGATTGTTAGCGGAATGTCTAACAGCGCCCCATCATCAGACAATTGAAGACTTACTGTGCAATGTGTTGAGCTGTCCGGCGCGGTCCTCGCATGCTATTTGCACGCCACTGCCGTCGACAAAGTCCAGGACGACACTGTTCGGGAGTTCCTGAACCTCCATCTCAGGAATGTACGGAGTGCGGAAGTCGCTCAAGTGATATCTCTTGATGGCTCCGGCCTGAAGCTTATTATCTCTGGCGGCTGTTACTCCCTGAACAGCGCTCAAAATGAGGAAGCCTTGGCTATCCAAGCACATAGTCCGGCGCTTCCAGAGCAATGTGTCCGGGAACTGGACGTTGACATCCCCAAGGTAGGTAGCAATCGACTGTTGATTGCTGTTGCCGCGTGGCGCGGGCACATGCTGCTCGTTGTGGTCCTCCACCGCAGCATCGTCTTCCTCGGCAACGGTGGGCGAAATAGAAGGCGCCATGTTCTTCCGACCGGAGCCGATCGTGTTAGATAGTCGACGCATGAAGCGCGTAGCGCGGTTAGCACTCTTAGGGCCTGGACTCAGAGCACCGCCCGACCCGTTCGATCCAGGCCTAGAGTGCTTATCTCCAGATCCGTTGCCGTATCTGTCGTCGCTGTCGTACTCGCCCGTTGCTTCAGTCATCAGCGATGGGGAGAGACCTCCGGTAAGCGGGGTTGCAGTCTGCAGAGCTGGGCTCTTGGCATCGATAGAAGACCGCCGACTGTTTATACTAAGCCGCCGAGGGAAAATGGAGTTTTGATGGACTGATGGCGGTCGCGACCCGGAGCGTGAAGACGGCGTTGCAAGCGCCGGAGAGGCAAGGTTACCAGTGATCTGGGGAGATAAGAGGCTTAGGTTATCAGTTGAAGCAGAGCGACCGCCGAGCAAAGAATCGCGACGGTCCTTGATGAAATCTTTGACAACTGTCAATGATGATCGTCGTCGTGGACGTCCAGAAGGCTCCTCCTTGTGCTCCTCATCGGTAGTCTCGCCGTTCCGATCTTCAGATTGGGACCTTCGACCTTTCGACCAACGTCTTTGAAGCAACGAAAGCCTGCGTTCAGGCTGCGACTCTGCAACAGGTTCTACCACCGCCGGCGCGGCCTCTGGAGACGTGCAGATGTCTGGTCTCAGCGAAGGGCTGCCTTTCTGATGATCTACCACCAAAGGCGACTGCTTGAGATTCAGCGGGCTGTAATCGCTAGGGTCCGCCTTTGGCTCGGGCATCTTGGGGAACGGCTGTGTAGGATCCCGAATTATTCTTGCTGTAACCTGGATTGACTCTGGTCGCCCGCGCGGAGCGTTACCGGTTTCAAACATGGACAACCGACTAGCCATGGATCCGGACCGGTCCCGGAGGTTCCTTCCTGTCTCAGGTGAAGATTCTCGAGATTCCGGAGGTGATGGCGTCGTTCCTCTAAGAGCTGCAGAAGCGCGCGCCAAGACAGATGGTGATCTTGCCGGTTCGCCACCAGGGCTGGTTTTCCGAACCGAAAAAAACGTCGAGGAGGGCCTCTCCTTAGGAGCCGCAGCATCGCTGCCACCCGCAGTAGACGACAGCTTCTCTAACGCCTTGATCCGCTGAGAAATGCTCGACCCAATCTTGCCTGATTTAGGCCGCAAGTCAGCAGAGGACGATTGCTGTGTTATTTTGTGTAGGAACGCGGCACCCGAAGACACAGTCCGCGCAGAGTTCGTCGAGACATCGGCTGGCGACAACAGAGTTCCTCGGATCGGGTTGGACAGTGCCCGCACGCCATTTGATTTAGGATGCCCGGTGCTATCCCTGGACGTAACAGACAGCCCGGTATTAGACCTTTTCGGAGACATTATCGGAAAGGCCGGGGTGATAGGCGACTTCGATACAGTCATTGGCTTTGCCTGCTCTAGAGTCGCGGATCGTAGTTCCTCCATCAATTCATCGTCATCAGAGAAATCGGACTCGGTCTGGAATCTGTCCTTGTCCGGGTCGAGGTCAGTGCGGATGGGCTCGACGATAGCCCTGCGTTTCGACCTCCGGCTTTCGATAGAGGGCCTGCCGGTTTCCTCGGTGTCCGACTCTTTTGTCAAGCCCGTAATCCGGGCTGTAGCCTCGTCTTCAGGGTGTGGAGCCGCGGTGACAATGAAGGAAATAGGAGACTTCGTCTTAGTCGGCGTGGTAGGAAGAGGCTTATCTTCATGAGTCGAGAATTTCGATAGGGGGACTTTGAATTGAGGGGAATCCGGCACTGCCCCTGACGCAGCCGGCGTTTCTTTCGGGGTCCCTGCATCGTCTCCACCTGGTGCTAAGCTTTCCAACGATGCAGTTTCTCTCTCCGATATTTTCGGTGCGGGTGTTGAGGCAAACTTAGAGACGGGCAACGCTGTGTTGTGGCCAGGGGATCCTTCACTTGTCACTGTTTCCACTGCAGAGTCTAGAAGACCATCGCCAAGACCATCGCCAAGGGCTTTGCTAGCTTCTTTCGCCTCGATGATACTCCCAGGTTCCACGACGGCGGAAGTCGATTGAACATGTTCCTCCGTGGACACTTCTTCTGTAACTTGAGACTCAGGCTCGGCATCCGATTCACGATGATCATGGCTGTCGATGGGTGCTGGACTAAACTCAACGTCATTGTCCGTATCGGCCTCATCAGCCCTATCAGCAATTGGAGAGCTCTTCCCCCCATGATCTGGTTGCAGAGTCTCGTCTGTCGATTCTGACAATGAAGACGCCTTCGTAGAGTCCCCGATGTCGGATAAAGCGCCAGTGGGCGAGTCCAGGTGAAAGTCGGTCCGTGTGTCTATCGAGGACTGATCATTTGCAATGTCGATTCCAATGGCCGAGTCAGCGTGTGACATGTAAAGCTGGCCATCAGCATGCTCTTCTGTCTTAGCTACAATCTCGTCGGGCACTAGCAAATTTTGGGTGTCCTCGCCCTCGAGCTGACCATCAGACGTCAAACTGGGCGTATTTGGCTCGGATGGCTCGTCGACGGCCGGCTCTGTGGATATAGGCTGCGAGCTCAGCAATTTCTTCTTCTCCCTGAGCTTCATCGCCTTCATCAGACGAGCCTTTTCCGGCGTTATGACGTTCTGTTTGGTCGGCAGTGGAGGCATGATCGGCATATTTGACTTCTGGGATGCTTCGGTCGGAATTTCCCCACTGCTTGTATGCGGCCTGGTGAGCTCGTTCTGAGATCCAGCACGTTGGGAATCAGGGACCATAGTGGATGCTGCTGAAGGAGCTACTTCTGCGTAATCTGCAGATTCGGTACCATCCTCTTCAATGGCAGACGACTCCTCGTTCTCCGGGATCTTGTCCTGAGATCGTGACCTTTTTGAGCCTTTAGATGACAGCTTGAATCCAGCAGGGATAGAAGATACAGGCCTGTAGGTAGCCGTGCCGGCAGATGTTCGTGGCCTGCCGCTTGTTTCAAGTGAAGGTCGTGGGCCAAGCTTCACCTTCTTTCCGTAACCGTACAGATCCGGTCGAGCCGATTGTGACGAATTGCGCCTTCCAGCGTCGTCAAATGACTTGGAGGGCGATGAAGGGCGTGGAGCACCCGTAAAGTTTGGCGGATCGAAGGTGCCAGCGAATCGTGACTCCTCTGGAGACGCAGCGAGATCTGAGTTGAGGGTAACGGCTGGTAGAGACGGTGGTGACAGAACGGCGACCGAGGTGCTGTTTTCTAGCCCTTCAGAAGACGTGGGTCGTTCCTCTTCTTTAACTGTCGACTGTCGCTTCCTCTCCCTTTCTCCTTCTTCCTCTTCTTCTGCAATTTCCATCAATCTTCTTCGACGCAAGGAGCTTGTTGAGGAAGAGGTGGATCCTGAAGCGGCATGTAGGGAGCAGGCGGCCGAGAGCTTCGTGTCTTTGAGCTCTTTGGAGTTCGCTATAGAGAAGGACGTGTCGTAAGGCGACAACTGGTCACATAAAGAATTGAAGTGTACGGTGACACGTGCTATATTTCACAAACTTGTTAACTCGCCGAGGATTATTTTTTTTTACCCTGTCAACGTAGACCAAGCTGGAACGAGCTAGAACCGGGAAAAGGAGTGGAGGAGAAGGAGACAAACCTTGAACAAGTCGCGAGCAGTCCTCCGGGAGGTATTTTATGAGGACATTCCTCCGGCGATACCTCAGGAACCCATACAAGGGAGAATCGTCCTCGTGTTGTGCAATTGCATTCCGAATCTCCACAATACCGCCATTGCCACGCCCGGACAACTCCAACTCATCGCGACTGACGTATTTTAGGAGGAACCTATTTCAAGAGACATGGTGTCAGTCTACGTCAAAGCGAAGCGAGATGGCGATGATTGATCCGATCCATGGAGACGGCCGCAACGATAAGAGCACACGGAGCGAGTCATTTTGCAGACAAGGAAAACCATATGAAGACGAGGGAGGCATGGGCGGTAAAGGCAGCTTGGCACGGTACCAGGCTTTACGTAGGGCAGTTTGACATACCATCCTCCTGGTTCTGCAATGGCAGCAGCGTGGGCTTCCTTGACCTTCGGATCGTCCAATCCATTCAGCGACATCGCCGTCTAACGACTTTGATTTGTGCTTGGGATCGTCGTTCAAGTCTGGTTCATGGGTAATAAACAGGTGCGGTGGCTAAATAATGAAGGGTCGCGCGGCTCGGGAAGGCGGGCTGGACCGGTCAAAGAAAGAAACCGGCCGGTTTCAGGGGTAAGGCTGAGGAAGGCTTGGTCCGAGGGGAGGGCGTAACATCAAATGTGTTGAAACGGTCCCCAGCGAAGACGAGCGGATTGGCAAACAGACAACATGGGAAAAAAGGACGGATGTTTGGTATGACGCGGAGAGAGAGTGGAAGCAGGTATTTTCCGCGTCGTCAAGCCACAGAAAAAGGTCTTAAACCTTGTGTGAATGAGTGGAAACGAGGTCGAAAAGGGAGGGAAAAGGGGACTCGAGACACGTCGTACAGAGCAAAATAAAGATTGTAGCGGGACGGGGGTCTGGGAGCAATTGGTGGGGTCTTCCACTCACACTAGCGTCCAGCTACCCCTGACATCAAGAGAGGTCCCCTCACATCGTGGGGAAGAGGATCGCGTCTTAAACAGTCTTGGTGCCCCCAGTCCTTTTGGACGTGCCATTGCTAGATAGAGTACATACAACTAGTCTGAAGCCTGCTTCAAGTCACGAAGGGCAGCAGAAAGATGAGCAAGAGAGATCTCCGGAACAACCCCATGTCGTTGCTAGGTGGGATTCTGTTTGTGATCTTCTTGCAAAGGACCATGAATCCTGGTCAGGCGAAGAAGAATTGCTTGTAGGACATCATGACCGTGCGCTTTGGCTCTTGTCATCCCGTCCTGGACGGTGCGCATGATGCCACGGGCGATATCTGGTTGGCATATCTATAGTGTCACATAACAAGCTCAGAAGTAAGTAAAGAGATAAAGTACCTTCTAGATTGCTGCGAACAGAAATGGCTTGACCCTGTGACTTCGAGTTCAACTGTCGCAAATCAGCGTGGAAGTCCCTTGATAAAAAGCCGACTCATGTCGCGATTTCAATGCTGTCGCTCCCAATCTCTAGGTACCGGTAGCGGAGTCGCAGATCATCACAACTATTCCACCGATGTCTCCCACGACACCAAATTCAGATCCTTCCTACACTATGATTCTGACTTGCTAAACACTTGCACGCCACAACGCCCGGAATGTGTTTCAAGCTCGAAGAAACAGGTTGCCCGCTTTGACGTTTCCTCTCTGCAAGAATCCTTCCTTCGCACTGACAATCGGAGTAGCATCCTGTTACTATAGTAGAGGGGTTCTGAGCTCGGACACCCAGAGTCTAGACCGTCATTGGATGGTTGCAGATCAAATCAAGACTCGACATCATCCCTTCCACTGCTCATGCAGCTATAGTAACCTCGAAGCTGCACCATGCGGGTGATCAGATATCAGATGAGGAGGGCACCGCATGAGAGACGATAATCTAGCCGGTAAGGCTTACCTTTTTCACCTGCTTCATGATGCTATACCGGTAAACGGTTGGCTCCCTCTTTGCCCGCACACGCTACCTATCCGAGAGTGCCGACAGGAGTCAAGAAGGAAAGTACCCCTGCCCGGGGTATCTGCCATGTTGATGTCGATGTCACTGTCATCTTTTTGACGCGTCGATTTGTCCTATGCCTCGACCGCAACAAAGAACCATCGACTCAAGTACCAAACCGGGCGTATCAACGACAGTTTACGAGATTGACGGACAGCAAGATGCTTTACTACCAACTGGCCTGGGTTGAGCTTCCCCTTGGATATCGTAGTGCTTGTTATGGGCAGGGTTGGAATGACTTAGATCAACTCAATCAGTAGATGAAATTCTGAAGCAAACTGAGTGAACGCTACAGAACAGAATAGATAAACATATGACGAGAACGCGGCCCTGTCACCCGCGCAAAGCTCAGCACAAACAGACCCTGTGCAAAAGCGTCATCCATATCAACAGCGAATTTGGGGTATCTTTCCCATCCAAGTAAGCAACAAATAAGTGTAGAATCCCCGGCAATCGCTTTGCTTGCATTGTGTCCCATCAACACTATTGTTGTCCCGTCCCAGATCCGTTAAAATATGCCCATCGGCCACCTGCTTTGCAAACCTCCATACCCGAACACTTTTCTCTTCCCAGGAGATACCTCCCCCTATAACCTTGATTTTAGAAGCAGGGAGAAAACAAGAATAGCGTAAAAACAGAAATGACAATATCCTCCTTGCAAAGTGAACCAGCAAGTCTCCTGCTTTTTGACCTGTCTGCACTCTTGCGAAATTTCCCTCACGACGCAATCACCATACCGAATTTCAATAGAAGAGCAAGCTCAAGTAAGTAAGGCACGCTTCAAAGTTATAGTAAATCGTCAAAACATCATCAAAAGCCCTGCCCATCAAGGACACCAAACTGCTGCGGATCCGTCGGATCCATGGCCATATAGTCCAGCAGGTCCATGCCGCCGACATGGACACCCTCGGCGGTCATGGCCACACTAGTGCTGTCGATGTTCTGGAAGAAGGCCGCACCAGGTGGGAGATACCACATCTCCGTGCCTGGATTGCTCCAGTCTGCGTCAAACATTCCGTTGTCCTGGTTGTTGGTGTTGCCAGATATACCATTGGCGCTGCTACTGTCGCCAGCCGGGGCGGGAGTAGAAGGTCCGAACATGGACGATGAGCCGGCAGGGTAGGGAAAGGTACCCGAGGCGAGATCAAAGGGCGTTGCTGAGATATTCACTCCTGGTGTGCTGGAGCGTTCTACTAGCGGGAGATTAGCGAAGCTCAATATTCACAGTACACAAGATGGCTTACCTGGCCCGCTGATCTTCGGCCACGAGGCATCCGGACCGTTTAGGTGCAGTGATCCGTGGCCGTTAATGCCCAACCCATTAGAACTGTCCACAGCAGTAGGCCCAGGGCTTCGACCGTCGTTGGTGGAGAGTGGCGGCGGCGGCGCGTGGATAAAGCGATTCCGCAGACGACTAGTCAGTGATTCGAGCAGGTCCGCAAACCGTATTCCAAGGTGTACGTCGTCGACAACACAGTTCCGAAGAGCATCGACAGTTTTATCCATCAGTGAGATGCTCAGCTCGACATCTGATCTTGGGGCTCCAAGGGCGAAGGTTTTGAGAAGGAACATAGCTCCGCTGATAATCCTAAAATATGTCCTAACAGGCGCATGCTTCAGGTAATCGCCAGGGAGGAGGCCTTCAACAACTGTTCGAAGTAGGTTGCGGCTGCCGTTGACAACCTCCTTGACATACTCCTGGTCCTCGGCACCAAAACCACCTAGCTGGCCGAGTGGGAGTTTGCCGTAGTAGTTCTGCGTTTGCGGAGACAGTTGTGGAGCCGAGTTTCCTGACACGCTTCCACCTGGAGCCGTGCCACCGCCCGCATTGTTAGTGCAGCGCTCGACAACGGCCTGTAGGGACAGCGAGTTGATGTAGATTCTGACATATTCATACTCAATGGTGAGTATATGGCGGATGTATGGGGGGAGCCTGAAAAGGTCGAACTCCCTGTACCAGTTCCTCAGCATGGGCTGAAACTCTTTCAGCAGAACCGTGTAGTTGTTGGTCGAGATAATGTCCGTTGTGTGCTTCCTCGAGCGGAAGAGCTTTTCGTTTCCGGCGTGCATGAGGTTACTGATACCCACCCAGCAGTGAATGATCTGATCATCTAGCTCGAGGTCGGGGATATAGTTGAAAGCATTAGAGAGCGAGGAAGGATTGGTACCAGGAGTTGTACCCTCGTTGGTATGAGGTCGCCTGCGGCCTACAACGGCGAGAATCGATTTGCGAAGATTCTCGGGAACCATGTTGGTCCAGCCAAGTCGCCCTGCCAGCTGGGAAAGGTAGATCAAGAGGAGCCGCTTGATGCGAAAGGCGCGAAGACGGTATGTCTCTTCCTCGTACTCGGGTCTCGTGATCGTCCCGGCGCTCATCATCTCGTCAATCTCGTCAAATACACCCAGCTCATATGCTAGGCCCATGCCTGTGCTCAACAGCATCCAGCACATTCGATCGCTTCGCCAGGCCGGTTCCAGCCAGCTCTCGATACGCTTCCCGCCAACAGCAGGCCGCTGATTACCGTCCTCGTCGACAGTGCCGTCACGGCTGTCATATGACGGCAGAAGTAGCTCATCGATGGCTTCATTAGGTGGGAAATGCAAGGCGCGGGGGTGCCACTCGGTGAGAATCATTAAGGACTCTATGGTGCCAAGTGTTCGTAAGCTGCCACGTCGAAGTCCTCGCCAGGGTGCTGTGCTCGAGTTTTGTGCCTCCTCAGCCCCCGAGCCGCAGAAGCCGCCACCAAAAGCCTCCTGGCCCCAGACTACGCGTTCGATCATTCCACGGAGGTAAGTCCAGAGCTGTTCATGAATGGCGTGCGACCGACAGTGGCCTCCTGGACCGGGCATGCGGCGATATCTTGAGGCGATGGTCAAGAGTGTGACCGTTAGAATAGGTTCCTCTGTGAGTAGAGTTAAGTGGGATGCTGGATTGCGAAATGTCGGCGGAGATATGGGTGTCAAGGGTGATAGGTATGCATAGTAGCTAAGGCCAAGTCAGCACATGTCCGCTTCGAGGTCAAAACAGGCGGCTGCTTGGGGAACGCACTAGTCAATGTAATCAATGGCCTCAGCGGCAGTGAACCATCCAGCTCGTACAAACCGGAACCGTGTCCACGCTTTTAGAGCCTCGGCATACCCAGGTTCTGCAGAGGGATCTCGGTCATGCTTCGTCAACTCCGGATCGATAGCTTGACCCATATCAGCGACTTCCTGCCGCAAGGCCTGGCGTGCATCGTAGGCCGACGTAGTCCCTTGCGATTGCCTGTGCACACCCGAGTCGTGGCGAGCATGCAGCGAGCCGCTCGGCTGTGAAGAGATACCCATCTGCTGACGAGAATCCTCGTGCTTGACTGTAGGACGGCTGCGGTAGTCTCTGAGATCAGCATGTTGTTGCGCAACGTGATACGAGTGACCATGGCTATCGGTAACTAACTTATCTGTAGCTGCTTTGTAAAGCAGATCCAGAGCGTCATGCGGTCCGTACACCTCGGTACGCATAACATGCTTGGCCTCTAAGTTCTCCAATGGCTGATTCGGCTCAGCGTTGCCGAACTCGCTGTTGCTGCGCCCGTAGCCTTCTATGCTGCCGACGGAGGAGTGGTGACCTTCCGGGTCGCCAGGGCGTCTCAGCGGCTGCGAACGGCCGCGTGTACCTCCGGGCGTGAGAGGCACATCGCTATACAATCTTCGGTCGATCTTTGGTGGAGGCGGAGAAGCGTCACCGACAATACGCTTGCGCCCGTTGCGAACGATGTAGTCATCGGTGCCAGCATCATCGAGAAGCGACTCGGTGGTATCATCGTCGTGCTTGCGCTTGCGGCGCGTAGCGCTGAAGTAGCATTCCTTGGACTCTCGGCGGCAGCGTACGCAGGGAGGATCGTGAGGGTTGTCGACCGAGCCGAGGTCGCAACGCACCTTGCGCCGACGGCATGGTATGCATGCCTGATACACGCGTTTGTGTTGGGGCTGCGACGGATGTTGCGACGTCGTCGGGGTAGTACCGGCCGGGTTGGCGAAGTGCGATGGCGTTTGAGAACCACCGCCATGGAGGGGCGATAGTGAGGCGTCGACAGCCGATGGCGGTGCTGAGCCGTGTTGAGCCATGACTAAAAACGGCCTGTCGACTATATGCGACAGATCATACTAGCAAGACCAATGTTTGGTTGAGAGGTCCCCGTCGTGGGCTTGCCGCGCTGTTCTTTCGATCGGCTTGTCGCGGTTTGCGGAGGTTGAAGGTGTTAAGACTCGGGCCTCGAGGGGCAAAAGCGGTCTGTTGTATGTATGGAAACAAATCTGACAGGCGCGACCCTACTGCGGGGTTGGGCAGTCAATCAACTTGTACCTTTCGCTACCCAAAACAACGAGTGGCCCTTCCCCTCCAATGGAGCGGGATAGCACCGAATTGTTGATTATCTGCCCTGTTAGTTATGCGAACATGTACTAAGGTAGGTCTAGACTAGACTCTAGACTTAGTATGCTAGGCAGCTAACAGCCAAAGCTCGGGGTCACTGCGGGGGTTCCCACAAGTTTCCCTTGGGTTCTGCTAATAACCTTGAAGTGGTGGGTGAAAGAGTGGAGGAGGAGATCAAGGTTAGAAGCGGGTTGTCGCGGGTTTTGATCTGTTGGTGGGGTTTTTGCAAGGTCTTTCTCAAGCAGTATCGGTATTCCTGAGGGCAGGAGCGAGCGGATTAAAAGTACGAGAGAGGAAGGAAGAAAACTGGGAGCTTGACACGAGACTGGCAAGCTGCACGTCTATTAGGTAAGGTAGGCAGGCTCGAGAAAGGAGCGAGTGACCTCAGTGGGGCTGTGCTTTAAGCTCGCTCCTACCACTGTGCTGCTAACAAGACGAGCTTCACGAAGTGGCTGAATTCTAGCAGAGCATCTAATTCAGGTTGTTGGCTCGCCAAATTTCGAGAGACCGAGGCTCCCACACGTTCCAGGTCAGGGGTACAAAAGAAGGTGCCAGTCCAACCTTTCCCGCGTCTAGTCGAGGTCACGTTGAAGACAAGATTTCTAGTATTGGTCACGTTCACAGTCTGAACTGCGAAGGGACCAAGGTGGCACGTAACTCGGCGGCATGTTGCTCAAGTCGGCGGTGAGAGGTTTTTAGCGTTGGCTCAAGAGCGCCAACAACCGCTCGAGTTTCAAGCGTCCAGCTAGTACCACGTAAGTCGCACGGCAATGGCAACAAGGCATGCGTGTCTGCACGTCTGAACCTTGTGAAATCACACGAAATGGGTGTGACGCTTGTGCAATTGCACGAATGCGTATCCTAGCCCTATGCTATGGCATGAGATGAGACCTGAACCAAACCGCCATGACCCCACCTCTACACCAGTCTGAATCCCTAGAATAATAGAGCTGGAAAAGGGTTGCGACCTTCATCTACAAGACGTGATGATGTCATGTCCAGACAAATCAGGGACAAACAAACTACTCAGACTTCAATGCAAATAAGCAAGAGGTTTTCCTGCGCAGACGCCTTGACGCCGACCAAAATGCAAGCAATGTTCCCTTCCGACGCCATCATGCTGGACAGACAACAAAGTAAACCAACCTCCCTAGTTGATGAGACCGAGGCGGGTCTGCATGCCGGGCATCAGCAATCTGCCCGTCGAATGAGGGTGTGCGAGGCACGGGAATGAGTAGCTTACCAGGAGCTCCCACAGCTGGATAAGAGTGTCATCCGGGAGAGTGTACAGGTCGACGCTGAACTCTCCAGCTAAAGTAGAATGAACAGTCAGCTCAACTCTTGAGATGCGAGGATAACGTAAGGGGCAGTAGTATATTCAAGAACAAAAAAAAAATAGGGCAGGATCTCCAAAATCAAAGTTACCAACGATATCCGTGCCAGACATCTCTTCCTCCAGCGTCGGAATGCGGTACAAGGGACGACCAGAAAAGGCATCTTTACCATCGATGTTGTTCGAGACGAAAGAGTTGTCGCTCTTGCCATCGTGGATCATCTGAATGATCTGGAGGAGATCATCCTCCTCGCACTGCGGGAGCGCGTCGGCCATCTTCTCAATGTCGTAGACCCTCTTCTTGTTCTTCGGGCCCGCATCGGCCTTCTTAGTCTTGCGCTCTTCGTCAGTGGGGACCGGGCCGGTCTCGCGCAGAATAGCCTGCAGAGCCATCGACGGGTTCTTGAAGGTCACTTTATGAATATTCTCGTAGGTCGGCTTGGCGAAGTTGAGGTCATGGGGGATCGAAGTCTTGCCGCCCTTCTCCGTGGTGTACATGTCGATAGTCATTTCGAACTCGCCCCAACCCTCATTGGTACACTTAAAGGGCGGCTCAGTGTATGCTGCGGCAAGGTCAGTAAGGGCCAGAAAAAAGGCAGACGCAGGGGCAGGAGTACATACTCTGAGTTGGCTGCTCGAAGGAGGGGTGCAGGTTATAGGTGACTTTGGTGAAGCAGTTGGCGGGGTGCTCCTTGCCATCCTGGTCTAGGACGTAGATCTCGATAGTCCACTCTTTCATCGGGAAGCCCTCCATCTGAGCAGGCTTGTCGCTACGTGACGCTGTTAGTTGTATCGTACTCGTAAGAGCTCCAGCTGCCACGCGGATGGATGTAACTCGACGCGTGGCGCACACGGGCGTAGGGTGCGAAGAGCTGCGGAGAAGCCCATCGAAGGTAGGGAGTTCCCAACGTACATGTTGTGCTGCTCGGTCACCACCTTGATCTTGCGCTGCACCGCCAGTTATGTCAGCATTGGTCCCAAAACTAGGCATTCCACGGCTACCAGTGAAGTGCTGGTGCGCGATCGAGCTATAGGCGGACTTGCCTCTATCACAACCATTGTGAAGTCGATATCGGATTCAGTGGTAACAGAGGAATAGAGCCGCGCAGCGCTGTGGGGAGTTCAGCAGTCGGAGACGTGGTTGTTGTCTTCTTCGTCGTGTAATCTGAACCGAGGTGGGTAGACGCGTTGGCTTTGATAGAGGAGGAGGTGTGACGGTTAGTGACAAGGTTCTTGGAAGGTGAAGAGGATGTCCTAGTCAATGTCAATTGGGATGGTATTTCGAAGAGGGGATATTGGCCTCCAAATGTAAGATATACCCAGAGATCGTGGGAAAGGTTCGCGACAATTGGATCGGAATTGTAGCGCGCCTTAAGAACGGTGATAGAGATAAAGTGATTGAGAGAGAAGGTTGGTAGCACGTATCGCAAGCTTGTCGCGAGCGAACTGCATCAGCCGTTCCACGGTTCCAGCCTTGTCTTGGCGCTTCATGGTGGGGCGTGGGCTGAGGGGTGTTTGCTTAGCGTACGCGGACGCAAGCAGAGGACGGTAATAGGTTCGCTTGATTAGCGTCTTCGGGCCGTAATGTGGAGGAAATGCTGCGTGCGGTAGAAGGTAAGGTATCCAAGGGGGAGGAAAGGTATTCGGTGGTGGTGATGATATTCCCCGTTTCCATAGTGAGCCTTCGATGGGCTTGAAAAGGGACAAGGAACACTCATAGTCCGAGGAGCTACTCGCCTTACTTATTCTCAGGAAAGGCCAGTCTATAGCCTCCGGCAAAGACTAGACCTCGAACATCAACAGTCGTGTACCAAGAGCCCTGGCCTGTCCGCCATGGTAACAAGGGTTGCCCATCCGGAAAGTCTCTTGTTACAGTGATTGGCTTCACAAATCCTGCCTGGACGGTGTGGGCATGATTGAGGAGGCACAACAGAACATTTGGCAGGCTTTGCTAAGTAGTCACTGGTTGTTACATAGGAGTTTACAAGCCGATCTCAGACTTCAAGGGGAATTTTTTCGCTTTGTAGTCTATTGCTTCCGCAAACTTATTTGGGATGATCCAACACTCAAGAACGAGATATCCTCCAGCCATGGGCCTTTGTGAATGCTTGCTTCCTCTCAGAAGACAAGACACATAGCACAATCACAATAGACTATCGCCCACGCCAAAAGCGTCCTAGTCTCGATGCAAAGTGATGATTCAGTCTCTAAGGGACTTCAAGTGATGAACAACAACAGGGAAGATAGAGTTATTGGGGTATGATTGCAGGCTGCACCGGTTCTGGTGTTAAAGGGTGAGATATGTACTGCGCCGGGGTTTC
Organism: Coniochaeta sp. PMI_546; assembly: GCA_021432605.1. NCBI lineage: Eukaryota > Fungi > Ascomycota > Sordariomycetes > Coniochaetales > Coniochaetaceae > Coniochaeta > Coniochaeta sp. PMI_546. The sequence goes on along the minus strand of MU271145.1, from coordinate 1,781,545 downwards.
ATCATGATAACATCATGATCGAGTTCTTCTAGAGCCATGACTTGGCTTAGGAAGTCTCCTCCTTCTTCTCCTCTGATGTGGCCTCCTCCTTCTTCTCCTCGGCAGAGGCAGCAGGGGCAGCACTAGCGCCGCTGAAGAGGGCCTCGTTATCCTTCTGAGCCTTGATGAATGCGTCCTTGAAAAGATTGGCGTCTAGTTTTCATATCAGTAACGAAGGTCCTGCCAAGAGTTTATACCATTGAAGACTTACTCTCCGAGTTGGCGAACCGAATAGCCAAGGTAACAGCCTCGGGCTCACCCTCGCTAACATCGGCAGCAGCATTCCAGACCCAGCTGCGGTCAGAGCCAACATTTGGCGAAAGCTTCATCTCGGGTACGACTGCGGTCGCTGGTAAGTCATGACGTTATCAACAATATAAAGAGAAGGGCACTGTACGTACTGTAGTGGTTGGCGCAAACTTTGAGTGTCTTGTCGCGGCGCATGACCAGACGTGTCTTGCCATTCTCCTTGTGCTTCAGCAGGCGAACGTCGCCAGTACCGCGCTCCTTCCACTCGTTCGACTCCCTGACGAACTTGAACAGCTTGGCGCGCATCTTGAAGAGCTGCTCCTCAGACTCCTCGTTGGTCTTGACCTCGACCTTTTCGGTTAGACGGATGACCGGCTCGAAGTGGACGTCCTCGGACTCTGGGGCTTCATCCTGCACGACGGGTGGAAAGGTTAGCACGACCATGTCGACCTCAGTACAGCAAATTGCGGACTTGCCTCATCGCCCTCCTTTGCGGCAGCAGCGGCGTCACGCTGAGCCTTTGCGCTACCGGAGTTGTCGCCACGGTCCTCATCATCGTCCTTCTTCTCCTTTTTGGCGCCTCCACCGAACATGGAGAAGACGGAGGAAGAAGTGAGTGCGGGCTTGGTCTCAGCCTCAGTAGTCTGCGGCTCCTGGGCCTTGACCTCCTCGGTCGGCTTGTCGGTGTTGTCGGTGGAAGACATTATCGTAGAGTTCCACTAAATTAATCAACGGCGATGTAAAACGTTTCGGAATCTAAGAGAAGATTTTATCTAGTCAGCTTCATGTACTTGGAAAACGCTATCACCGCCTAACCGTCAAGAAAAACAAAGACGCCGACGGCGGTGGCAACAGCTAGAGCGGGGGGAGGACCACGCGGAATAGGCCACATACCTTGATTAGAATGATGGCTAGCAAAACTGTAAAGAAGTTGAGCTGTGAAGTTCAACTCAGGTGCAACTTTGTCTGCCCGTTTTGTTAAATGTACGGTCGAGAAGTTGATTGTGATAGACTGGGACTGAGGTGGTGGGGAAACAAAAGTGCCCCTCCTCAAAATCAACACGGCCTGAGAGCTTGGGCATCTGTGAAGTAGCTCCCCACCTATTTTACCAGAGACAATACATCTGTCACTCCATAAGGTACGGTAGCCTATTCACAGTATTAGCTCCGTGCTCTTGCCCTGAATCACCGCCTATCTAGCTCGGGGCTTGGTCTGCGCCTAAAAGGGGCACTACGGTGGCCGCCGTTCTGAACTTGTGCGCCGTCGTTGAGTCCCGAGACATTCAGACACGGAGAGACAGTGACCTTAGTGGGGACGGGATACATTGTTTTCACTATTTAATCTTCGGCAACGTTTGGGGTCGAGGACCAAGACAACAAGCGACCAAATATTCCACGACTCCCACCTACTATCCTCCATCCTCGAGGACACACAAGCAAAGCAGCACCTGCCTACATCCCATGTTTCCAGTAGAGGTTAAGCTGCCTGCGGCACCTTGGCTGTCTCTATTACAAATGCAGACAATGCACAACAGCGTGAAAAGCACATAACAGTGCTATTGTGGGGAGAAGTAGCAAAACAGGTTCATGAACATCCACCAACCCAGCGAAGAACAAGCAGAGGCAAAACACACTGAACTCCAGTCCCTCGTCCCTCCTGTTCGTAGGTCATACCGCAGTGACTTGCATAGGAAACAAAACCATCTGCAACCCTCCTCGTCCATCCCTAAAGTCATATCATTAGAAGTATAATCATGAACAGACTCTAACCGCCAATCACCATCTTCCACCTGCCGCCAGGCTTCGAGGTTCCTCCCCGGGAAGAGGCGCATTTCTTAAGACAACGCCGTGTCTTCCGCTTGCTGCCGGAACACCCACATTCGTCCTTTTGCTGGGCGTCTTCTTCGCTCGCCTTGATGTTCCGCATCAGACTCTCGTGCTTCTTCTTGAGAAACTCCGCAGCCTTCCTCTCATATTTGGCATGCTCCTCCGTCTTGCCCTGGACCTTCAGTGACCACAGCTTCGACGCGATCTGGGCCTTCAGGAGTGTGAGTTCCACATCAGCCTTTGCGGCAGCGACCCTGTCCGCAATCTGCCTGCGGGTATCGTGGACAATCTTGGCCGCGTGTTTAGGGTGCAACGATTCTATCGCTTCCGCCACGGCTTGTTGCGAGTAACTTTGGGCAGCGTGACCTGCTTCCGCAATCTTGGCGGCCGCCGCGAGAATGGTATTATCAACCACCTGCACGCCATCCTCGACGGAATGGGCTACCTTTGACAAAGAGTCTGCAGCTGAGTGGGCCACATCTGCGCCGGATTGCAAGATCTTCTCTCCAGAGTGCAATGCCTTGTCTCGAAGACCAAGCACGAGATGTGCGGCAGCCTCAAGCGCCTCGACGACGGCAGAATTGCCGAAATTGACTTCGAAAGTCTCGTTGATCTTGGGCTTTCTTGTGGTGATGACGGAGACATTCAGCACCCCATAGGCATCCTTCTTGTTCAGTTCCACTACGATGCCCTCGTCGACAGATGAGAGCTTGGCCTTGACGGCCTCCTCGCCACGGTACACATCGATGTCGATGGCGCCCTTGGCAAGCCAACCCGACTTCCTCGGGGTAGGGATCCGGACGAGGATTTCATTGCTGCCGTAACGCTCAACAGAGCAGACGGTGCTCGTCGCCTCTGGCTCTGCGACAGTGGTAGTCGACGCCTTGTCCGAGAGCAAGCCAGCGAAAGACAGCGCGGACGCCAGGGGACTAACCGAAGCTTCCGCACGTTGAATATTCACCGTCTTTGTCGACGTCACGTTGATTATGACAGTTGTCGTAGCAGTTGAGACTGCCGCTGTGGAAACAAGCGAGGGGACGGAGGACATAGCAGTTGCTGACGCCGTGGGGCGCTCACTTGATAGGAGACTGCTCGATTGAAGCCAAGTGGCAACGAACGCGGCAAAGATACCGCCGAGAATCGTCATTGCCAGTGACCACAGTTGTTGACGGTTATGCTGAAAATACTCTTGTGCCCACTCATTCAGGCCATGGGCCGAGGAAACAGGCACTGTCTCGTCCTTCTGCGTCTTCTCCTCGACATGAGGCGTGGAATTGGTCGATGTCAAGTCCGTCTCGCCTTGGGGTTCCTCAGCGGGCTCGGACAAGCCAGTCAGGTATGCTAGATTTCGGTTCATCTGCCGGGCGTCAATATTCAGGAAGGATGTCAAGTCTATCGGTAGGCGTTGCGGGAGAATCGGCCTGTCTGGGTCTCGAGACTCGAGGCACAGGTGCACAGCGTGCTGGTCGACAAAATCTCTCCATCGGCCACTCGGAGGCTTGGTGAAGGTCTGGTTATTGCAGATGAAGATGGAGGGCACACCGTGGCGGGACATGAACTCCCAAGCGATATCTCGCGTCCGTTCAGCCTCCTCATCGTCGTTCTCTGTGCAGAAGAAGATGGCAATATGTGGAAGAGTCCACTTGGGCTGGATGATTGACCCGCTCGGCGAGAAGAGAGACTTGTACGTCTTATCCTGGTCAATGGTGACGCAGTAGACGGTATCTCCGGGGAAAGACCCGCCGTCTATGACCATTTCTTCCGCCTCCGTGCAGTGCTCAACGCGGATCTGATATCCGGAACTCTCCATGAGCTCGATCTCCGGCACCTTGGCAGAGCCGAAAGAGGAGATGGGGACGATGTTATAGACTGCATCGGAGTTCCGCTGGCCAGCTTTACCACTCTCCTTTGTCGAGCCAGACGTCCAGATGGCGGACGACAGCTTATAGACTATGTCTTTGAGGGCTGCCGGGCTGCCGGTGTACATCACCCGCAAGGGCTTTCGAGTGGAGAGGCAGGCTTGTGACATAGTCTGCCGGACGGTGCCTACCAGGCGCTTAGGGGGCTCCTTCAGGTCAAGGTCCTCGGCTATCGCAGCCGTCTCATCCTCGTCGAACTCCCTGATGGTGTGCTTGACCGAGATTTTCTCGACATAGACATGTCCATCTTTGTCTGCTTCCGCCTCGAGGAACTCGATAGACTGTGGAAGCATGCTCGCATCTGGTGTCGGTTTGAACTGTAATGTGTTGGAGGCCATGTGTGTTGAAGGGTTTTGCAGAACTTGTTCTGCATATCTGATGGAGGAAGCCGAGGAGTGGTGATCGTCGGAATCATCTTCTTCATCTGTGTCTGTACGATACTCGTTCGTAGAGCCGTTGAGGCTGTGTACATCGTCTGCTGTTCGAGGGTAATCTAGAGAGCCGATGGATTCGGAGATCTGATCATCTTGACTCTCGCCGTCGGTGCTGTTGATAAGCTCGTAGGCCGACTCGGCCAAGTTACTCTCGTCTGACATGGCTGGCGGGCTTGTGATGTCGGCCGAACTATTGGACACCCAGTTGGCCAGTTGTTGGCTACCTTGAGGCCTTGGGAAGCGTAGAGAGTGATCAGATTCGGAGACACTCGATTCAAGTGGTAGCGGAGTGGATGGTTGCTCTTGCTGTCGGGTCTGCCGGGATAGTGAGAGATCGGTGGGCAGCTGTTCCATTACGAGAGGGGCCGTTAGCCAAGAGTGCACATGCCTCAAAGTTCCATAGAACCATGAAGAGATACAAGGTCGATGGATACAGCGAATGTATCAAGGAGCACGAGAAAATCGGAGGGCAGTTGTGTATGTCAAGATTGCATAGAAACGCGAGATGTCAAACACAAGAGGTAGCTGACAAGCAGAGGGTCAAGGCTGCGGGGCCCCGTCTGAGAGCAGGAAGATGAACTCTCGGTCCGGGTCAAACAATACGAAGGTAGGATTTGAAGTGGGAGGAGAGATGCTAGACTAACGAAGAATCCTTTCCAAGAGGCTTTTCAACATTCAGGTTTGGGCGAACCTCTGGTGTTGCCTGGTATTCACCACCGGGGGGCTGCCTTACATTCGTGGAAAGGTGGGGAAGAAGCACCGTGGTAACCCAAGCCTGGTGTCAGGTCGGACCTTATCGGCGCGGCCAGATAATGGTCGGCTGCCAACAAGCTCTCGGTCCGGTGAATAATAAGGCCGTTTGCTGCTGGTCTGAGGATCGAAGCCGTGTTCCTCCGCTATGGCGAATGTCGACGAGGAAGATGGCTGAATATGGTATCACTAAGAGGAGCTGAAGGTGGATGAGGTTGTCACGGTTGATGGAGTGGAGTTGATGGATAGATGGACGAGAAGGAACGCAGTCACAGCAACTTCACCATGAGCTGGCCAGTTACCCATCGAGGTTCCGCAGCTGCAGCCTGATTGCGACTGCAGGAGTACCCTACGGAGGACTTACGTGGAGGGGCACACAGGTTGAGCTGAACCTGGAAGCTGTTTCGAGTCGATTACGGCCAGGTGACCTGCCTCCTCTTATCTTGCGACCGTTGCAAGTCGCGCCTTTGAGTTATCGCTTACCGTGTTGGATGGAGGGGTAAAGATGTGTATCTTTTGGGTGAAGCACCACAGTAATAGTACTCGCTTCGTCGCTGAGGTGGGGCTCCCGTCCACTCCACCTTACCTTAGTCTAAGTGCTTGCATTGGCCCCATTCCGCGAAGGGAATAAAGAGTCCGGAGGTAGCTCCTTCGTCTCCTTGCTTCATGATATACCACTGCCACTGTACCGTATCAGGGCTACCTTTGTCGACCACATGAATAATGAATAATTGATATGGTTGGGGACATCTAGACAGCCTTTTCGCAAGTCAAACCGAGATAAAGCTTGCTATGTCCAGTACGTTTCGCTGTATTGCTCTTCGTTTGGAACAGCCCCCTCCGTCAGAAGTATTCACAGTGTCGGGTAGCCGCCTGCAATGCGGAAGACCCACGTAGAAGAGGAAGTACTAAACTTGGAAGACCGCAACTCACTTTCTGATGAGGCCTCGGTGTCAGCACTGCACAACCGCAAGAGCACCCGCACGAGTACACTTTGTGGCACAAGTTTCGGCCCAGCGGGCTGCAGGAACCAAGGGGAACCAAGGTCAGAGGTAACTACCTTATGGAATCAGAAGGGCGTACTCTCTATATTACAATGTTTATCGTACAAATAACACCTCTCGGCTCCCATGGAGCTCAGACCAGTCCTTTTCCGCTCTCTTCCGTTAATAGTCATGTAACCACTCCATCGTCATTGCGGGCTTCAATCGAGCCCGCCCCACGGGAGAGACATTGATCCCCTGGGGCCTAAGTCGATACCCTGACCAAACCCGAGACCTTACAAATGAGATGACACGTTAAACTCCGCTAGCCTCGCAGCATTCGCCAGTCCAAAAGCAGAATAAGAGAAAGAAGCCCGAAGTCGTTGTAGAATGGTCTTTGGTGCTTCTCCTCTGATATTAGTCTGTTCCTTCGTCAGGTGCGCTGATCATCAGAGGATGCTGTGCTGTTGCAGGAGACGTTTCATAGAGGCGGTGCTGAAGTCGTCGTCCTCTGGGATATGCTCGATCAGCCCAGTCAGATTGGCAAAAAGGTCCCCTTGATTCCGGTACGCTAGGATGGCTGGAACGGCGGCAGGGTCGAACTCGATTTCATCATAGTGCACCTTGACAAAATGTACCGTTGGATGTGCCCCAACAAGGTTCAGGAGGGCCGACTCCACCATTGCTGATACTTCGCACTGTTCACAATGTCAGTTGCCAGTGAATGCAGTTGACTAGATAGACCAGCTCACCTCATGATCGTAGACAAAGACAGCCACAATCGTTTCCCTCCCCACCTTCTCGATGGCGTCCAGGTAGCCTAGGGCATCAACCTCGTCCAGGCGGCCATATATCCTCACGCTCGGGCTCGTCCTCCTGTTGCGGATGGTACCTTTCGCTGTCTCGCTCTCCAGCTCTCTCCGCCGGCTCTCACGCCATTGCTCAAGGAAGGCCTCCTCGTCCGGGTCCTCTGCTCCGCTGCCTTCGCTGTCGAGGTCGCTGCTGCGGCCCTGTGACTTCGCCTCGCTGATACCAAACACGCTCTGACGGGCAGCGCGGACCCTGTCCTTCCACTTGCTCCGCCTGGCGTTCTCGTAGGCCCTAGCATCGGCAATGACACCCTTGACCCCCGTCGTGCGCCCGGCATCGAACGACGCCGGTGGTAGCTTGATGTCGACCACTCCCGGGGCACTGTCGAATGTTGGCATGCGCATGGCTGCGTCGATCTGGCTTGCTCGGTAGCGGTCTTCTTCGTCGCCGCTGCTGTGGTAGGCTGCGTCTCCGTGATCTTCAGGATGTGATCGGCTGCTGTCGTCTGTGTTCCTGGCAAACAAGTTTGCAAATTCCTCCTGGGCCGGTGTTGGGTTGGACATTGTAGAAGAGAAAGGAGGGGGGCCCACAGAAAACGGGTGCCGCCTATGTAATATAGGTGTGGTAGGGCAGAGTACAGACAGTAGTCGAGCCGGGGGTCAGCGATGGCACCACCCAGTACTCAACAGTCTTCCGAAAGGACGGGTATGTGTAGGGTTGGCGCTTTGTCACCTGGTGTGATGTGTGGTGGAAGGCGGCTAAGATAGGATTGCGCTGGTGGGATTCGACCGCTGGTTGGTCAATGGGCTGCGGAGAGAGCGATGCTTGTCGAGGATGTGACCAGTTACCAGATCTCCTGATGCGTGAGGAGTTGAGCAAAATGCTAAAAGGACAATAGAAGGCGGAAAGAAGGTTGTAGTCGGCAACGGCTCAGGGCTTCGAGAAGGAAAAGTCGTCAGCGCCAGGACCCCTGAGGTGCGTCAGACCGTGTTTCAAGAGCAGGAGGGTATGCGCTCCCAATGTATTGGAAGTTTGCAGATGCGTGTCTGGTGAGTGACCGCTCAGGCAATTTCTTTGCGGGGTGTGCAACCTGAATGGACCTAACGCTCAATGCCTTCGACGCAAGGAGGGTTACAGCGAACGAGAGAAAAAAACACGAAACTGATCAGCAAATGCAGAAAGGCAGGAAAGACATCAGAAGAGCGGAGGGGCATGAAGCCAGAGAAAACACTGGTGGTTGTAAATGCAGATCGCTCCGTTCTGGAACTCGCGTGGCCGGCAGGGATTAGAATGCGCAGTTATGCGCTAGCAGGGGCAAGGGCTTGAAGAGTATCTCGAAAAGGGACAGCGTTGTTCGTCTCCTGACTCCCAACTCACTGGATCAGGGCAACAAACGGGTTTTGCTGGCCTCGTTGTTGGCTGTTTGTTACGCAGTAACGCAGAGGCCGCTTTTGGTTGATCCTGGTTACTTGTGTACATAGTACTTTCCCCCCATTACACTACACGATGCTAGTTTCTCACGATCGTCAAGTACGGGATCTGGAATCTACCGGTAGTTGCGCCATGGCCAAAATATCTCGGACGCTATCATAGTAAACGACAGAGGGACTCGGAGAAATACCTAGGGTCACGACCGGGACAGGAAAGCACTACCGCAACAGATGCCGCGACGGACCCTGCAGTCCTTGGCTCGAAGGAGGTGAGCCGGAGTGCCCGAGCTTTCTTTATTCCTTGACAAGAGCTGATATGAAGTAAATAATAATGCTAGCCAAAATCCGGAAAGACATGGATGGGTAAGGTGTTGTAGGCACTCGTATCATCCGATAACATGTTTTCGTGTTATTTCCCGGGGCCAACATACAAGAGTCGCTGGTATCTTCCCACCTCGTCGGGCTTTTTTGAGCATGGTTGCAGGCAGCATGAAAAGTGTCTTTAGGCACTGTCGTAGACGTCGATCCTAGTTCAAAGGCTCGACATATGCACTCTGTGTTTCAGACAAGCAAGCGTTTCATGCTTTTCAACAACCTCAGCCACGGGAGGGGTGTACTCAACAAGGAAATCTTCAGCACGCTCCAGAAGCTTTCCATAACTGTACATTATCCACAACTTTGTATCATTGCGCTGATAACGAGGGTCTCGTCCGGAATACTTAAACATGCCGGAGGTCCCAAGGAAAGTATATGTTGGCAACCTGGCCTTCGCGGTGCAGTTCATGTCATGGTTTGCAGTACCGGCATAACGTGGAGCACCCGAAGTTACGGAGCAAAGCCATACCTTAGTATGCGTCCAAGTTGTCCTTCTGTCTTCGCCCGAACTTGGAGAGAAATTAGCCTCCTTCCGTTGCGTCGAGAGTTCCGAAAACAGCCAACGGATGGGCGACATGATCATGCCGTCCGTCGGGTGCTCATACATGGATCACCTACGACCAATGGATATTAGGACTGATGCACAACCACATTGTAAATCTGCATGGACAAGGTCTTGGTAAGACAGCCTTGCATCATAGGAAATGCAGAAGCAGTGTCGAGGTTGTCAAAACAATAGGGAAATTGGGAACTGGGATATGGATTCACCATGTAGGCAAGGGACGATGAACAAAACTAGAGGATATAGTACGACTATAGTTACAGATGTGATAACTAACTAAGCTCATGGGGGAATCAAAAGGCTCTCAGCGCCCTTCACTACAGCTGGCCTAAGTCCTCTGTCAGGACCTCCTTTGCGCCACAGGGGGGGGCATCCGAACTCGAGGGGACGACACAGAGAATGCAGCACCAACATGCCGTTTATCAAAGAAAACCCTAGGCATTGCCGCAGTACAACCTTCTCCAACCGGCCTCTGTCAAAATAAACATGTTACCATTTTGCATTCCAGGCTTTTTATCAAACCGCACAGAGAGAACCACCGGAACGAGCCCTCCACGACAGATCATAACTGGCTGGACCCCCAGAAGACAAGAACGTTGACGACGCAAAAGTGCTGCAAAAATGTTGGTAAAGGAGAATTCGGGAAAGAGAGCGGCCCGTGGTAAATAGCCGCGGTCACCGTCCGTTAAGTCTGGCTCAGATCGCCATGTATGTGCTGAGGGAAGTCGGGCGCGCTTTGGCATGCCACAGACATACAGCGCAACATCAAGGGGCAGACCTTAACCGACGACGGGAACCCCAAGTTGCAAGGCGAATGTTCTCGAGTGAGGCCCGGTCCTGAACCGTTAACTTCGCTGTCGTAAGACCCATATACTAAGAGGCATCGGTCGAGAACACATGTGCAGAGAATCGGAGAGAAATAGTCGAGTTCCGCCGAGCGGAGGTGCCAGATCGCAGTCTACCGAACATCGACAACTTGGGGAAAGGCGAGATAGAGGTATAAGGTATCGGAAAAGGTTTCGTGTCATGACTTCGTCCTGTCCGCGAGAGTTTGTGAATTATAAGCGTCGACAGGCTGGAATTATAGCAAAACACAGGCGCCCGAATAAGGTCCATTGCGGCACACTTGGGGTCGGGTATTCAAGGTGGGAGCAGAGTGACCGAGAGGTCCTAGTAAGCCCAGACCTTGAGCTGCAGAGTGCGTGCGTCAGTAGTTGATTTCGACAAGCTGAGACAGCCGAAGAGATACTTACCACCGAGTCCCATGAACCTGTGCAAAGACTTATGCCATCATTGGAAACCCCCAAGCAGCTCACGCGGTTCTCGTGGCCCACCAAAGAGCCAACCTTCTCACCCCGTGTAATATCCCATACCTAGTAGACGGTTAACAAAGCGTTAGGTAGGATGGATATCGGCTGTATTTACCTTGCACTCGAAATCGTCGTAACCGGCAAAGAGAAGACGGCCAGAAACGGAAGTGGCAACTGAAGTGATACCGCACAGGATTGACTCCGACTATATCGCACGTCAGCATGGCGGCGACCGAGATCCAGGGCTACTTCCAACCGCAAAACTTACGCCGTAGACATTCAGTTCCCGATCGGCACGAATATCGAACAAACGACACGTAGCGTCATCGGAGCCAGTAACGAAAGAGTGGCCGTCGGGGAAGAATTGGATGGCGTTGATGTCGGATTCGTGACCAGCAAAAGTCTGGACGGCCTTACCTGCCCGGATATCCCAAAGCTTCGCGAAAGCGTCGCAAGCGCCGGAGATGAAGGTATTTTGGTTGGTCGGGTTCAAGCTGATGCTCATCACGTCTCCTAAGTGATCGGCAAACTCCATGACTTTGGTGCCAGTCTCGATATCCCACTTCATGCAAGTCATATCCCCCGAGGATGTCAGGATACTCCGGTCGTTGATGAATCGACAGCACGAAAGATATCCGGCGTGGCCTGACAGTTCCCTGGCAACCCGTGTAGGGCCGTCGCGGTTTGAATTGAGATTGTAGACGGAGCAGATATTGTCGAGACCACCGCAAGCAACGTAGTTACCGCTCGGGGCGTATGCACAGGTCATGACCCACGATGACCGGAGCGGGATGGCATGTACCTTGTTGGTCGTGTAAGCATCCCAGATAATCAGCTTGCCGTCCTGTGATGCCGAGACCAAATGTCTCCGGTCGGTGGACCAGTGCATGGCGTAGATCTTGGCAAGATGGCCCTTCAGGGTCTTCTTCGCCTTCATCAGCTGGTTTTTTGGGATGGGCTCGTGGGCTTGCTGGGCGACGGCGCGGACTGGGTTGAATTGTCAGCAACAAAAAGCAAACCAGCGACATCAGCGGCTTGCACGCGTGGCATTGAACCATCGCAGAGCGTGTATAAATGTGTCAGACGTACGAGTGGTATCGGCGAGTTCATCCTTCTTCCTCTTGATCTTGTCCTTCAAAGTCTCGGCCTCGCGTCGCGCTTGCTGGATGCGAGCCTGCATGGCCTCAGGCGAGACCTCGCTCGTCCGACCGTGCGAGTCCATGGTGTGAATCAATCAACTCAATCTGTGTCGAGGAGAGCTGATGGAGGCGTGACGAGTGCCGTCGACTTTGGGAGGGTCGATATCGCCGAGATGGATAGCGAGGTTGCGAGGGGGTGAAAATGGTTGGATTTGGTTGGCAAGAGGATTGGGGAGCTTCCGCAGTCGAGCTGTGGCAGTTCGAGAGAATCTTGGTTGACGGACGGTAGCAGCTAGTGGATGCCGGCGAAGTGGGAAAATGCAAGCTCCAGGGGGCTGCGCGACCAGTCAAAACAGCTAGTAGGCCCCGATGGTGAACGAAATGATTGTTCGTTGGCGTGTGGAGACTGGCAAGGAAGGCGGATGATTCAAATTAGATGGGAAGGTGTGAGCCTTGTCAGGTCCGGGGTGCGCCGCGGTGACCGTCGAACGGCAGACTAAGTCTACTGAGCGTCGCAGTAGTACCTACTCGTAGCGACGAACTACCAACAAACTCTTGAATGCACGCCAGCCGAGGCTGTGGATTCTGATAAGACCACGGGGATGGGAAATCGGTACTGTGACGGGATGCACTTTTGATAAAAAGAATGCAAAATGGATGAGATGCGAGGCACTGTCTCAGAGAGGGGACCTGGACTATGAGTGGTAAAGACGATCCAATTCGGGGTCGGGAGGGAGAGAAGGATCGAAGGTTTGCAACCAGCCAGCTACCTTAACCACCTAGTCAGCAAGTCCCGCCTGTCAGCCAGCCAACTTTGTCAATTGGGGGAGGCCCGTTCGAATTGTCACTGCGGGCGGATTGCGAATTAACCCTCGCTCAATCGGGTTTGGGGTTGAGACTGGAATTTGGATAACGGCGTGTCGATTCTACTTGCACTCTCGGGGATGTTGCGTTGGATGAAATGGCAGAAAGCGACTCCAGTACAAGTACCCTCTACTCAACTAAGGAAGTGCACGGACATTGAGTCCCGAAGGAGCTGTCTCGTTGCAACGGCAAGAACGCTTGACATGGAAGGAAGGTGTTGAATGGAACAAAACTGCTGGATCCGATGCACTGTTGGCTGAGCCGTCCAAGTATATTCTATAATTCAATCTGTTCAGATCTACAGAATTGTCTGGGCAAGGAGGCAGCGAGGTACAGCTGTCAGATCTGAATCTACTGTGCTACTGGTATTCAACGCCCAAACTGGGTTGCAGCTGTTGCAAAGCTCCTCCTACGCACGACGGCACGACGTCTTTTCCCCTCTCGTCTCCATTCTCCACCACGCCGAAATTCGATTGCAGGGGTGCTCTGGCCGAAAAGGAGAGAGCGCTAGCAAGGATGGGTGCTGGGCGGACATCCAATCGCAACCTGTTCGTCTGCTCTTTTTGTGAGTCGAACTGGACATATCAGAGTTCCACGACAAATCCCTAGGTAGACAAGCTCGACATGTCGTCGGTTTCCTTGAAATACACCATATATCGGCTCAACCTGTCATATGCAGAAGGGGAGGAGCGCAGTTTGCTACTGTCTGGGATCGGGACATGCAATATTGTCAGCTCGATTCAGAGCAAAGAACCCTCCGCGTGAAAGCTTGACATCCGATACTAGCAAGCGTAAACTATGAGTACATTATAGAGCGATCATATCCGACGTCAGAAACGAAGCCGAAGCTTGGGGTTTTCTGGGCTGTATGTACGATTGATGATCGTTCGAACATCTCATGAGTCTGCTGTCCACCTGATGATGCTAGCTCAGCGTTTTGGACTGTTCTGGTTGGCCTCGAAACTTGCATAACATGGCCCAGACGCTGAGTTAGGCTTTTTACATTTGACAACCATGGGGATAGCATCCCGACGCCGCCATTAGATCTTTTGCACTGTGCTTCCTGTATCATACTACTCACCCGACCTGCGAATGACAGTTTGAACGACGATTGAACGATTTGACGACGACGAAAACCGCCGGCCCTTCTTGACCCACCCAAATCCGGCCGAGTTCGTGTCCGACTAGTCCGATCTTGATAGGCCTGCCCATCACGGACATGGCCGGCCAGCCGATGGTATTATAATTGCCTATCGTCTCTACCGACCTGGGGTCTATATGTCTGCTTCACAGTCGATAGCATACTTGAGCAGAGGCACACCATGGCGACCGCGACTCGGACTTTGGACTTCAAGGCACTACCAAAGATTGAGGTATGAACTCCCACAGAGCGTATCCGAAGGACGCCTAGGCCAATGATATATTCCTAGCTCCACGCCCATCTCAGCGGAAGCATCAGCCGGCAATGTCTACACGAAGTCTGGCTCCGGAAGAAAGAGGCCGGCGACACCGATCTCGCCGACCCTCTCATCGAGATGCCACTCGGAAAGCACGATTATGACCTGAAAACGTGAGGTTCATACCTGTGATTCGCCGAGCAGAGACATCCTCTAGTAGGTGTCGACGCCATGTCCGCACACTCCCTGACATATTGCAGCTTCTTTCCTCTCTTTTCGTCATACATATATCACATGGTCGACACCGCGTGGGCTTTGACTTACACCACGATCTCAGTCCTTCGCGACTTCGCTGCAGACGGTGTAGTTTACCTTGAGCTACGAACGACACCCCGAGCCATGCCGAAGGCTGGCCTCAGCAAATCTCAATACGTCGAGACTATCCTCAACGCTATCAGCGGATTTGAATCGGGCCATGCGACATTAAGAACCCGGCTCATTCTTTCTATAGACCGACGGAACACTCTAGAAGAGGCCTTGGAGGTCGTGGCCCTAGCGCGAGAGTTTCGTGGGCGTGGTGTTGTCGGTATCGACCTTTGTGGTGACCCAAAGAAGGGAGGTATCGAGGCGTTGACACCGGCGTTCGAGCTGGCGAAACGTGAGTTGCCTGAGCTAGGCCTTACCTTGCACTTCGCTGAAGCCGAGTACTCTGGCACGGATGAGGAACTCAATATGCTGCTCGACTGGCTCCCGGACCGCATCGGACATGTTATTCATGTCGGAGACAAGGTCAAGGACAGGATCATCAAGATTGGCGGGTTAGGATTGGAGCTATGCCTCAGCTGCAACGTTCACGCGAACATGATCACTGGTGGATTTGAAGCTCACCATTTTGGCGAGTGGTGGAAGGTCAAGGAGTGCGTGGTTGCGCTGAGTGTAAGCTGGACTTCAAACATGTCACGAGCCGCGTTTTGTTCCCCTGTATCGAGGCTAACCTGGAGTAGACCGATGATGTCGGCGTGTTCGGCAGCCCGCTTTCCAATGAATATGCTCTTGTTGCCAAATACTTTGGGCTGGGCCGACCAGAAATTTGCGACTTGGCAAAGGCTCCAATACAAGTTATCTTTGGATCCGAAGAGGATAAAGAATGGCTACGACACATCATGTGGGCGGAATAATCGCGATTGTCAACACAGGTTAGCAGAAACAATACGGGGCCATGCTTCAAGTTTTCAAGATATCAAATCCTGGCTTCAAGTTTCTCCACTGATATCCTCTTGAAAGTGCAAATCTAGGCTCAAGCGTAGTAGTTGGGGCGCTGTCAGCTTCAGGTCCTAAGGCACCACTGCAAATCCGCCATGGAACTCCAATACAATATCCTCAAGGACTGGCTTCAAGTGCCACTGCTGAAGTCGACGCCAGCTCCATGAAACTCATGACCCTCTACGTCCAGGGTTAAGGATCTACTTCCAGGGCGTCCTCTCTTGTTCATCACGACCCTTGACAATGCGGGCATTGTGAAGCCCGCGCATACTAACAGACGGAGGCTTTCTCTGACTTCGAGCCCTCACTGAGGCCCTACACGTAAATACACGAAAAAGGGGCCAATGGAGTAGGATTATTGTACGAGTCGTCAAAGCAGGAGCTAGAGCAGCAAGGCCGCCCAAATGCATATATGCCTAATCGCCGACACCGCTCTTGCGGATACCTGCGTCTTGCCTCGGCTCTGATGTTCCGGATCACAAAACAAATCTGTATCTGGCGCCCAAGTCCTAAGGAAGCTCTAGAAACACTATGACCTGAATGAAGACTCAATTATTCAGCAACTGGATGATATCATCCACACTGGTTGGACGCTTGACCCCACCCCCGCATCACCACTCAGGAACAGAACGGCTCTGAAGGGCGTTGCCAAAGGATTGGGAATTGACATTGACCCTATATACTAATCGTGCCTAACTCATATAAGACCCAGCCATCCACATTTGTATAGAAGTCGACCGGCTGCCATACTGGTCTTGTTTGCGGATTTTCGTCCCCTCGACTCTCACACCCGCCAAGTCAAGTGCTCGCGATGGGGGGGCCGGATCTGCCAGTACTGCCGCAAGACAATTCCATGCTGTCAGTAAGGTTCGGACGAGAAGTCGCCAATTACTTCTCAGGGAGTCCACTGAACCGACTGTCCTTCCTGCGGACGGACCATGACTTTCTCCGGGCCGCCTTCTCACACCCGTCCGCCGCCTTCCTTCTGATGAACAACCTCAACCCGTTAACCAAGGATGAATCGCACCTCGCCTTCGTGAGCCACTCCGATGTTGAGCCCTTGACGGGAGCGGACCCCTTCGCCAAGCCAGAGGAGGAGTTGATCAAGGAATTCAACTCCGACAAGACACAGCCACTAATTCTCTTCCTCGGAGTCGACGACCGGAACCTGCTACCTTCCAATGGCACCGAGAACGGGACTTTCAAGTTCAAGGAGTATAGCGGAAGCCCGTATTTTGCCGTCGACCTGACGCCGCGAGGGACCCTGACCGAGGCCTCCAACAGCATCATCGATGCCCTCAAAAGCAAGGGGCTCGCATTCCAGGACCACTCGCCCCGACGAATGAACCTAGTATCCCCAGAAGGTGAGGACAAATCTTCTGACACTCTTCCGCTCGCAGTCTCAAGCCTTAATACTAACCTCACAATTTCCCCGAACAGCCGCGATATACGGCCAAGCCCGCGCCCTCCTAGACTGGAACGCCCGCAACCCGTTCTGCGCGCAGTGCGGCCAGCGCACCCTCTCCGTCAACGCCGGCACCAAGCGCGTCTGCCCGCCGACGGACCTCTCCGGTTCCACCGACGGGAAGCCCCGCGACCGCGCACCTTGCGCGACGCGGGGCACCATCTCCAACATCAGCTTCCCTCGCACCGACCCCACGGTCATAATGGCCGTGGCCAGCGCGGACGGCAAGCGACTGCTGCTGGGGCGGCAGAAGAGGTGGCCGGCGTACTGGTTCTCCACCCTGGCCGGGTTCCTGGAGCCCGGTGAGTCGATCGAGGAGGCGGTCAGACGCGAGGTGTGGGAGGAGAGCGGCGTGAGGGTGGGGCGGGTGGTGGTGCACAGCTCGCAGCCGTGGCCGTTCCCGGCCAGCTTGATGATTGGTGCCGTTGCGCAGGCGTTGCCCGGGGATGGGGAGGGCATACATCTTGGTCATGACCCTGAGCTCGAGAGTGCCAAATGGGTGAGTTTTGCTTCAAGCGTTTTGATGTTGTCTGTCCTCGTCAATGCTAACGGTTTTTTCAGTTCCCTCTTGAGGAGGTTAGGGAGGCTCTCCAGCATGGCACGAGTGGGCTGGGCGAGGGTGCGCCGGAGGGCTACAAGGAGGGTGGCTTACGGCTGCCCCCGCAGCAGGCCATTGCGAATCGGTTGATGACTGCAGTTGTTGAGGGCTGGGGCTTGCCATCCAAGATATAATACAATTCGAAACTGCGTTGGTGATAGAGCATGCAGTGTCTACATCGTGGTAGGAAGAGCGCAGGCGTTTGGATTGGTCGGAATAGAGAGAAACGCCTCGACGCCTGCTGATGTGTCGTACTTCCTAGACAGAATAGATCAGGCTACTGTGAAACATCTGTCTCTTAAGTGATAGAAGACGGCCCAACTCTGTACAGTCGGGAGATGGTCTTATTTCTATATACCTAGTGGTAGGTAGCGCACGGTCCAACAGAACCAGAACAAGTCGCTGGACTAGAGTTTCATCGTGTCCATGTGCTGTCTGGTTTCATTTCCTTCTTCTGACTTGGATCTTCCATCGCTTTCGTTTGCGAGTTCTTTTCGAAAATGAAAGTGCCGTGTGCTCGATTGTTGTTGTGTCTCCAATGGCTCGCCTTCTCTGCTGCATGGAATCATGTCTCGAAATCCGCCTTGCAGCAGTCTCTTACATCCCATGACTTTGTACTGGTAGCTTGTGAGTTTTAACGTCATGTAAAGACATACAAGTCCCCCTCATGTGTTGATAAGCTACTGACATGGATGTATCAATAAGTTGTTTCTGTATGTACTCCCACGTTCTGTACGCCATCTCTCCATGACGCTGTCTATGTACGCCTGCTCACAGACGGACCCTGTCTGCCGCCTCGTCATAGCCTTCCGAGTAAGTCAAAGAAACAGCGGGTCATTTCAAACCGAACAACCACACATATAGCCATCATGACCGTACTGACAGAGGAATAGCGAAAGAAGCAGTGCTCTGCAACCAGAATGGGATGCTGCCGTGGCCACGGGCTCGGAGACGCTGGTGAGCTTCGACTGCAGCGCCGATGGCGCAGCCTGCCAGGAGGCCGATGCCGTACATACTCCGGGAGTACATCTGTTCCAGGATGGAAAACGGATTGCCCGATATAAGGGCCCACGCCGGAGTGCCGCGTGAGTTGGCTCTCTAGTCGTAACTTGCGCATCTGAACTGCCTTATAACTCTAATACATACCCATACCCGCAGACTACTGCACTTCGTTGCACGACTAAAGCGGCCTGTCGTATCCGAGGTCGTGGCTGATGAAGTGACTGGGTTCAAAACTACCGATGAAACAGTGTTTCTAGCATTCATTGACCCGGCACACGAAGGGGCACAGAGAGCTTATGCAGAGGTTGCCCAGCGCTACCACGAAGAGTTCACCTTTGGATTGGCCGCATCGGGTGTTGAGGCGCCAGCCGCCGTGAAACCTCCTGCAGTGATCTGCTACAAGCCGATAGACGGCGATTCGGTCTCGTTTACATCCGTCGACAAGCCTGACGAACTGGACAACTGGGTGAAGGAGGCGTCACGTCCCGTCATAGGAGAGCTCACTACTGTCAATCATCAGAGGCTTCTCGACGTAAGTCCAACCGTTGACTAGCTTGCTAGTTGCGATCAATGCCGTGCGAGTTTCAGATACTAACACTCACCAAAGCGTGGCTGGTCCATGGTATACCTCTTTGCGCCAACAGAGGCCGAGCGCCAGGAACTACGAAAAGCGCTGTACAAGTTTGCGAAGAGCTACTACGATTCTCTCACCACCGTTGTGGTCGACCCCCTGGACTTCCCCGGCCTGATGGAAAAGCTCGGTCTGGAACCTGGCGTGTATCCCGCTGGGGCCGTCCACCAACTATCCAAGGATCGTATATACCCGTATCCCAAGGGCAGACCGTACACGTCCAGCGCAGTGCAGCAATGGGGACTCGATGTCTACCAGGGCCGTATCAAGCCTTGGACGCGACCGGGGGTGACGACTAGTTATGAAGATCTGGGCCCGACTGTGGCAGCGACAAGGAGGGTCTCGATTGCCTCGGGATTTCCGGGGGTGAATATCAGGGTTGCTGGTCGGGATGAATTGTAGAAATCGTGGCTACCTTTTCGGCAAGGAGCTTCAGTACTGCGACGCATTCGAACACACCTCATAATCATCGCTGCTGCAAAAGTGATTCTGCCCCGAAAGCTTGCAACTGACTCATATATATATCAATTTGTGGGATCTCTGAGATGGCTGTCGCAGCAAGATCCCTCTAATCTCATCTGGTGAATACCGGGATGCTGTACTTCGCGCTTGACGATCATTATATGCTGAATTGTTGAAGCTCTTGCGTAGGATTTTCTTTCGTCATGGGCAGTCGAGGCAGGGATCGTTCGAGGGCTAGAGTCGGTATCCACTTTGGATGATATCCAATGAGAAGCCGTAGCTCATGCCCCAATGTGGCTCAAAATGTAGCCACTCCGAAGAGTTTATCCGGGGTTTGCCATCGGGGTGTGACACATTCCACATTTCACCATTTCACCCTCAAAATCCTCGAGTGTCCAACGTCCATCCGCCAGCACCCCGACATACCGAACCTATCGACAACCACAACTAATCAGTCAATATGGGCAAAGTTCACGGATCTCTTGCCCGTGCCGGTGAGTAGTTCTTGATGATGTTTTCCCCGTCACATCGATCGGGAAAACGATGGCTAATCGTCAAAATTACAGGCAAGGTCAAGTCTCAGACCCCCAAGGTTGAGAAGCAAGAGAAGCCTAAGCGCCCCAAGGGCCGCGCCCACAAGCGCGAGCAGTACACTCGCCGCTTCGTGAACGTCACTCTCGCACCCGGTGGCAAGCGGAAGGTGAGAAACATATCTCGACGGACCTTGACTGTGTTACAGAGGAGCGTCGGACTGACTTTCTGGAATCCGCAGATGAACCCCAACCCGACAACCTAAGCGAGAGGACGGTCTGAAAAGCGAAAAACCACGACAGGGATACTTCGGACTTGAGGGCTATGGAGGGGGAATACGCGTTGCATATCTTGCAAAAGGACGGCGTTCTGAGTTAGTGGCTGCGTGCTGCTGCTCTGGTTTTTGTTACGGGTTTCGGAATCATCTTGGTCTCGCTCAGTGCAATCATCGTTTATTCCGTCAACAAGCACACGTTACCTCCCATGCTACGACTTGGTCAACACGAGAGCCCGAGGATAGAACAATGCAATGCTTTGTCGCAACTTCGGCGTCGCTCAGTGTTTCATGATGGTGCCACTGGCTACGGGGTGGTCCAGTCGCGCTGGCTTCTAGCTCGCAGTCGATGATCTCGCCTGAGGACCAGTACATCTGTTGTATGTCTCGACGGTTTCTAATGATTGAAGACAGGTTATAGGTTGCGACTGTTCCTTGGGGTGTCGAATTCGTAGCACATCTCAGCCTTGCCAGGCTGTGAGTTGTCCTTGTATGGCTATTGCGACGCTCGGCTGTCCATTGTAATTTCCCAGCTGCCCGGGACCAGCGCCACGTCGAAAGTGCCGGGTCCATCGTCTTTGCGGCGAAAACTTTCGCAAATGACAGAAACTGAACAATAAGGTTCGTTTTCTACTGTCGTCTATTTTGTCAATCCCCCGTGCCAGGTGCTATACCTCTACCTGCCGCATCATCGGAAGACTGGGTTCGACGCTCAACACGGGAATAAGCTAGCATCGTATACCACACAGCTCGCTGGTTGAGGCTTTGCCGACCTTGGCAGAAGCAATACCTGTCTGCCTGTCCACCTGGACCACAAGGTACCTTGGTATGAATAGCCTCAACTTTGTAAATTAGTGATATTCAGGCCAGGGCCAGATGGAGGTCCATAGAGAAAAACTCTGTCTGGGACCGCCTCTCATCGATGGGTCTCGGTAATTCCTGCATTCCTGCATTAGACTGCAGGCCACGTCAAGGGCTGCCTCCCAATACCCGCCCGACCTGCAGAAAGCCCTTACCTCGCCAGTCTCATTCAAATCCACTGTCGTGAACGAACGTCATGCGGATACGAAGGCCAGTTTGCCAGCCATCGTCTAGATTGTCGACGTGTTCTAAGCACGTTCTCTGCAACACGTAGATCATCTACGCGTAGACTGCATATCGTATATTCAGCTTCGCATGGATCTGCTAGTGAGGAGGCAATTCTCTTGGTTGGGTCGCCTTTACTGGCGCAAGTGTCTCTACACTTTATTTGCGGTTAAGGGTTACAAAGCTAAAGTCATACCAACCCCAGGTCTGCGCCTCACGGCGATCCTCTGCCTCGGTACCCCGAGCCGATCTGGAAGTCTTTCGTCCAGGGACATCGAGCATGATCTTGGAATCTCATCCATTAGCTCTTCAGCCAAGGAGAGGAGCAACTATCCAGTCAATCCAGAGCCGCATACGCCATTTGAAGTGCAGACGATGCGACTGAAGTTGCAGGTTCTGAGTCCACGACAAATGATGCATGGATACATATCGCATTTTCTGATATAGACCGTCTCCGTAACGACTGGATCCAATGACGGACATCACATGGAAAGGGGCAACAGTCAAGTGAATCAAGCAGCGTCAATCCTCGCCCTCGACCTGCCGAGCTTCCATGTTTGCTTTAGGACGGACACTGGGGAAGGCAAACCGGGGCCATGACTGGATGCAGCAACTGACGCTCTGACGGCGGAGCCCGTTCTGGCAACAAAGGAAATGTTCTCTTCTTGACCTAGTTGTCGATCCCTGAGACACGGGCCGTCCGGTCGGTTCGAGTCCGGAAGTTTGGCCAGAGTTGGAAATCCTGCTCTCTGGAGCTGGTCGTAGCCGCGCAATTGGCTTGCTCGTGACCACTGGCGGCGTTGGATTGAGGCGGGCTGGATGTCAAGTGACCGCCCGAGCCGGGATCGACTTCACAGTATCAAGGCCACCTTTCGCATTCCTGGCATTCAAGTAGGTTACTGATGCTGACGCCGGTCTTTGTCCGCAATGCTCTTCCCCATCAGGACCATGTCATGGTAGCCGATCAGGCCGATGTAAGTGTGCACGGTACGCAAGATCGGCGGCGGCGGACGATCCAAGGCGTCGAAGCGAAGCGGAACAGAAATAGTACAGCCACAATTAGCCCCACTTTGAACGTAGGGCGTGGGGCTGGTGCTTAAAGAAACCGCCACATCTATTCACCGCTTCCTTAGACCGACTCCTGCCGACGGGACTGACTCTCCTCTTCAGCGTTACCCGTCAAGGCCGACTTTTGGTGGTAACGTCAGTCTCTTTTACCAGCCTTCTCACCGCCAGCGGCAGGAACCACTATCAACCGTAAGTACGCTACACTCGCCTATTTTGCCGGCTAGCTCTGTTCAAATGTCACTGCGGTACCTGGTTGTACTTTGAAGAACCTTGAGTCACCCATTTTTATGCTACCCAGCAGATCTGGACGCTGGAGAGATGCGATATCGGTGGCTGGTGACTTTGTCTCAGTCACTCGTGTGAAAGTTAACACATGCTTGTCAGGCCTTCATGCGTGCGGCCAGGCCAACACGACCGCGTAAAGCCGCCAAACGCATCCTGTCTTCGGCAGCCGACGCGCGGTGTCATCTCTATGCATACAGGCAGGCTTGAACGCCTCTTATCACCTGCATCGAAGAGACAGCAGATTAAGGCCAAGAGTAGTGTCGATGGCCCGGATGCTAGCCAAATAACATTCTGGGACCCTCAACTGTCTCTTACAGCCAGGATTGGTCGACTGGTCATTGAAAGCCATATTGCCAAACGCCAGTCACTCTCGGGAAGTCTCAGGACGGACATGGCTTCGACTCCACCAGCAGCCATATCGAACCGGAACAGAATGCAGGCCTTGCATGGCGAGAGCTTCATGTTCGATCCTGCACCTCGCTACTCTAGGACAAAGTCTTGGCATTTTGCGACCTGCCAAACCGCTTTTTGCTATTCCGTGGAGTCGAGGTCAACGCTATCTGCACCGTCAATACCATGACCTTGTTTAAGCTCCGGCGCCACCACTTTGTCAAGCTTGGTTGATTCTGAATTTCGAGCCAATCAGAGAATGAAGCTCGGCCTTTCTCCTCGGTTTGGCGATCCTTTATTGACCAATGGCGCTTCAGAAACGACTTATTGACTGACACACCTATGCTCACCTTCCGCCGCTAACAAGGGTGGTCGTCTTGATACAAGGCATCTACAGGCTCTCGTTGTTCCCTCATATCTATATGTCCCTGTCTATCCTCGTACCCCCCGACGTCTAGACTTTGCTCGGTCACCCTGACGATATGTCTCGGTCTCATTTGGGGACCTGTTTGGCATTGCAATCGGCTATCTTGGGAAGACGGCTCGGCTGGGCATGCCATGCTCTAGGTCAGCGAGGATAGTCTGGTTCCGTGGACTCATCCAGCGCTTTCTTGACCCAAGGCGCCTCTCATGCAGCTGTACTCGTTTCCCGTAAGGATCTAGGAGGAATGAAGGATCTACTGGTCTAGCGGGGAATACCTTGAGGGCATCACCTAAGCGAAGATTCACAGGAGGTACCATCAGCCGACCACTGGCGCGAGCGCAGCTCGCTTTCCACACTACGCGCGCTTGTTCTGTTTCAGGTTCACTCGTGGGAAAACACATGATGTTCAATGCCGGTCTGGCCTTCGTCATTGACTTGGTTGGAAAGACACTATGTCTCCTGGTGGCTTACAACCCATGCAAGGCCATGCCGAGTATACCCAAGTATCGTCCGGCACACTCCTAACTCAACAAATTAGAATCACCTCATGGGCTCTGTCATCATCTCCAAGGTCGTTTCAACTGGCGAGTATAGTGCCGCCGTGGGAGACGGCATGACGGAGCAATCTTCCTGGCATGTATGAGAGCTAGAAATAATCTACTTCAAGGGCGAATTGGCGTTTCGGTTGTCGACCTCGCAAGACGATCGCTAAGACCAGCACCAACCGAACCCTCACATGTCTCCCGTGGCCTGCATAAGCGCAAGATTCGATTTTGCTTATATTTCACATCTCAACGTGACCCAGCATCCAGTATATGCACAATGCATGATACCAATTCGATGGCTTCGCTTCACATATGCACAGTATCCAGAGTGGATGCGTCTCGGAACCGTGGAGCGATGCTCCAATGATTAGGCTGGCCTGGAAGCCAGGAGGACCAGAGACAGACTTGAGCTCAAGCTCGATGAGATGACGCCTCGCATACTTACTCGCTGTCATTAGAAAGTAGTTGGACCGCTATCTTGGCGCCTGTCATATGCTTGTGTAAGTCATGACACCCTACGTTGCCGCGTCGGCTGGAGGACAAGGACCATGTCGACGTTGATGTTGTGTTGCAAAGACGCGCGGAACCGCCTTGACGACGTAACTGCCGGGCTCAAGCCTCTCCGTTAACGCTGAGCTTTGCGCTCTCGTCTGCCCGTGCTCTTGGTGTCCATCGTGCGGAAAGGGGGCTCAAAAAAGCTGTTAACTGTCCACAACTGTGGATATTGGCCTGAAGCGTTGCAGCGGTCGTGGTTGAGGTGGGGGGGACTTCATGATGGCCTGTTCAAGGTTCCAGGTTAGCCTCCCGGCTCTAAGTCCTGGTGGGCTGCCCGGCGGGGTCGCAGGCTGCACAATGTACAGGAATGTACTGTACTTTCGCGCTCCAGTGGCGCTGCACTGACCACACCCATGGTTTTCAGCTGCAGTCTCTTCTCGTCAGCCCTTCGATTCGTCTGTTTCCACTCGGAGTTTTGTCATTCAAGCATATGCAGGTTCCAGCACAGCCCGGTCAGCGTACCTCAGTACACTACAGTGGTACATCGGGTCTGATATGCCGCGCATGACCAAGGATGGACGGATGCGAGTGCAGACAGACATTCCAAAGCGGATTCTGTCCCCCGTCTCCTGTGCGAAGGTACGAAACAAACAGTACCTGCCGGTAGGCAACCCCGGCAAGCCACTCCCCGGAGTCGCCCATCCAGCCCAGATCTTCAGTCTGCTTTCCATGCCTTGCTGCACTCTGCAAGCCCTTGAGGCGGTACCGCCTCGCACCACCGGAAAAGCAGGGAATGGGCGAAATGAGAAACAGATGACCACACCAGGACTGCTCCGACGTACAGAGGAAAATAGCATTATTTGAGAGCATCCACAAATTAGATGGCAACGTGCCTTACTGGAGGACAAGACGAGCTGCATATGTAGCAGAAACCAGGCATGCCGCTTTACCAGCGGAAAGAGAACTTGCAGGGCTACCTGGGCCCAGTCTTGCCTTACCGTTCCATCTCGGTCCCATTCCTATCGAAGACCGCTCTCGCCTCCTCCTCTGCCTCCTCGTCGTAGGCCGGGGCTGTGGTCGTCGTGCTATAACTCACCCCACCCTCCCTCTTTACGAGTTTCTTACCCTCCTTTCTCTTCCCTACGAGTACTCGTCGACTGTTTCTCTTCTCTTATTTGCGGTTGCAGGCGTGCCAGCTAATTCCCTTGTCTTGGGACCGCCCAGCTCCGTCACCTTCCTCACCTTGTTTCTTATTACTATTCGTTTCCCTTCCCACTTCTAGTTTCCCACAAGCGCTCCACTATCAATCCGTGTTCCTGGTCTCGCCACACCTTGGCCTTTCGCTGTGTCACATCTTGTGTGTGTCGTTCAAGAGCTCTCTGGCATAAATGCCTCCACAACTACTACCGGCCTCGGCCGCTGCCTTCGCCCCCAGAGCAGCATCTGTCAACGTTGTGCTAGGATCCAAGGTTGAGCCCTGGTTGACCCAGACGTTGAAGCGCATCAACAGGATAAAACGGCCGCTCAACAGTGTTCCGCAACACCAAAGATGCCTGACCGAGACCCTCTCATCGCCAAACGCAATCTGGACCCTCACCTCTCTGATGCTGCCCAAGGCACCGGAAGCCGAGCTGAGAAAGGACTCAAACCCGCTCGTAGAGGCCATCTTCAACTACCAGATCATCCATGTTGAGGCTTATATTGTCCACGTCGACATGGTTTTGAGGAATGAGGTTGCTTGGAAGCTGACTCCGGACACAATCGAGGCCCTGATCGAGTACCATAAGGATATACACTGCGTCAACGCCAAGGCCAACACCTACGACTGGTCGGAGAAGGAGCAGCAATGCAAGAAGCTTCACGAGGACTACATCCAGGCGATCAACAAGTTCATCTACCAGACGCACGTCTCGGCACTCGAAGGACTCGAAGAGGACGGAGCCGGCGAGCTTCTCAGCGGAAAGAGTGATGAAGTGAAGACCAACATCCTGGGTTTGATGAAGCCTCTTCTACCGCCGCCGCCAAGGGTTGTGGACGTCATCCGCCAGCCACCTCTACTTCCCAGCTCACCGGCTTCCGCAATTTGGAGTGCAGCGACCACAACTTCGACTTTACCTGCTCCGGTGGAAGCATGGAGAGTCTTGCCTTCAAGTCCTAGTGTCACGTCGACAGAGTCCCATAGCCCGTCTATCTGGGCGAGTATAGGGATGAGTGAGGCGCAATTACCTTCGCCAACGCCTTCTTTCAGCCAACCCTACAGCCAACCGTACACGTCTGCCGGGCAAGCGTACTCTACAGCCGGCTTTTACTACGGTACGCCTATGGTGTCAGCGCCCATCCCGCAACTACCGCTTCCAAGCATGCTTGCGCCTCAGTGCGGTGTGGGCGTCGGCTATGGTGGGTTTGGTTGGGACCGGTATCAGGAGTATGCGACCACCATGTGACAATCACCACCAACTATCGCTGGACCCCATTCTCCGGTAGTGACAACCTCCTGACCGGCCCAAGCAGATGGCCAGGCTCTCGGCATTGCGGCGACGTGACTCCGATATCCCATCCAAGGCATCCTCGGCGTTATGCATCGAACACGGAGCGACAAGTCAACGATACCCCAAACGCGCATATAATATCTCTTCTCCAATTTCCTTTGTCTATCGATGTTTAGCGAGCGAGCGTTTGATTTTGGTTGCATTTTTTTTTTTTTTTGGTTGGAGATATCATTAACCGCGAGCTCGGTCATATCCCTCTTATCTCTTTCGACTCATCTTGGCTGGGACCTTGGAGCGGGTATAGTGCATTGCATTTGCAGCAGGGCGGGTCGAATACAGGCGGCTATCTTTTCCTTTTCTTCCACAAGAGGAACGCAGCAATGCACCTTCTCTCGGCGCAGACCGAGACAGTTCTTTTCCTTTTCCCCCCCTTACCTCTTTTCTTACTCTGGAAGGGCAAAAAGCGGCATAAAGAGGCTTTCTTAGAAAGATACCCCAGTTGCGGCTCCAGGTCTGAAGAGACCTCGGATCGCACTCGCTTCGAGATCTCCATTCTTCAGCACATGGCCTTGGTTTTCCTTTCTGTCTTGCGGATGATGTTACGACCTTTTCACGACGAATATACCCCCAACGAGCTACGACGAGCTTTTCTCGACCAAGATGCTTTCTCGACTTGACGTTGAGCGATATTATTCTTCGACGAAAGGGACCATCTGATGCTATTGCGGGCTTATTCGGGTTTGGAGGCACGACACCGGACTGGTTTCGGTTGCGAACGTCTTACAGCCAAAGGTCGACTTTTCTAGCACATCACGTAGCCGAGACTCATATCGGGAATATGATGGTCGAGGCAGACACTGGTTGTCGACAGGACCAAGGTTCTGTTTCCTTTAATCGGCGCCCGGTGCATTCGTCACCGGCACTCACTGGAAGCAGAGGGATTCGGAGCGGGATGGGTGTAGTCATGGGAAACGCATACAAGCTGGGCACCGAGTAGAATGGGATATTGCTACTGCTGGCCAGGGAGATGCAGGACCCTCTTTATCGCCGACTCCGTCGGGTCCTCGCCCCCTCTGCAGCACCACACGACATTTTCTAGTCTCGAAATACCAGGGTTGATTTCCGGATGCGGACGGATTACCGTTGCGACTCTGTCACATGTGCATCGAGCTCCTGCAAGACAGGAATTCGGTGCAGTGGCTGTGCAGATGCTTCGCAGTTCGGGTCAAGGCTTCGACTGAAGGACTTCAGCTTACGGGTTTACGGGAACTAGTTAATGCGGGAGGACGCGGAGGAGGAGAGCGAGTCGGCGGACCGCGGTTCATCCCACCGCATGCTGATGCTCCCGCCGCCATAGAGGTCAAGACCTAAGTGCGCGGGCAGCGGAGGCGGAGCCACTGGGGCCGGAGCCGGGTGACCACCTGCCGCGCAGTGCTGGTACGCGAGCTCATTACACGGCTCCAGCGGGCATGGGATGCTGGTTTCTCAAGTGCTGTATCGGATCATCTCACCTTCACCCTGGCGGTGTGTGAGACTCGGCAAGGTGGATCATACTAAAACACAGATTTGTGTCCCTGCTTCAGAGTTTGTTCCATTGTCGTCGTTACATTAGTAGTTAATCTGAATAACCAGACTCAAAAAACATAACACACTCCTCTACTATTGCATATTTGGCCGAGTATCCCCGTGATTTAAGTTTGTGAATCCTTGGCTGCGACAAAAAATTGCTGCGATGCAACATGGGACAGGAGACTTTCTGCCTGCTACCTCGCGATACAGGGTGGATTTTCGGCCCCGAGAACTTTGGTCAACTTACATGTCTCAGCTGTTATTTACTAGATAGTAGATAGTCGGTTGGGGAGGAATCTACAAAATGACAGAACTCAACTGAAGTGTGCACGATTGTAGTATCGACACTTGGTTCGGCAGCGACTTTCCCAACGCCCGCGTGTGCCCCCAACCAAAAACATGAAGCGTGCCCTTTGGTCGAATCATCATCACCTCGATATTAAGGACCCAACAAAACTCCCCTGATCTCCTATATGACTTGCAGCATGCAAGGCGAAGATGACATACCCTACCTGCCTACATCAGCCGTCCTGACCGAGATTGCGATACATCCTTCGTCATGGTGTCAGACGGGACGGTTCCGATTTTCGCAGGATTAGCCTCAGGGTCAGGATCTGTTTCTTCCTCGTTTGCGCACAGGCTTTCGCCGCGCCGGCAATCTTGGTACAGCAGACGTAGGGGTCGCACATCATTCTGGGTAGCAAGGGGCGGTTTCTGATCGGCGCGGCAGTGTGGCCTTCTAGAAGCTGTCTCGGTTACCGGGGACATCGGAGGAATATGGCCGTGTCTCCCCCCTGTGTCTGTTGCCTTCTGACATGTGAGTGGTAACGTTAACGCCGGGTATAACCACAGTAGTGCTCAGATCAAGAGAAAACAGGTGATATCTCGTGGGATAAAGGGGCTACCTAGGCCGGACTCGGGATGCCAATCTTTCAACCTTGCAGTTGGCTGCGGAAGTCTGAACATTGTTGGATCGTCTCCTGAAAAGTGAGCCTTGTGATCTGTAGAGACCTTGTCGTGCTGAAAGACCTGCAGCAGGTCAGATCTACACGTAAGGCAAGTCTGGTCGTACCTCGCAATTCAACCAGTGGCGTGGATGGAAATCCGGGGCAGGGACGCACGGACTCAAAGCGCCACAAGCTTGGCCGTTTGTACCGTGACTTCGACACTTTCAAGTTTTAACATCGGAGCAAATTCGAACACGGATAGGAGAACAACAACTTTGGACGTTGCGGCTGATGAGGCCACAGTCGCCCCATAAGAGGACATGGCTAATGCCATGTTCGGATGTACGACTCTCTTCAGGTGATGCTCGATGTTTCCTCCTATCTCTAGAGGCAATAATGCCCTCCCTCGGCTACACCCGCATTCAACGCCAACGCAAAGCACGTCCGCCGAAGTGACAGTGCGTAGCGAGATATACCCGAGCAAGTTCAACAACGGCGCCGTCGCCGAACATGTAGCATGGCTCTTGGATGCAATGGTAGTTATGTCCGGTGTAGGCAAGTTCTGAGACGCTAGGGTAGTCCTCCAGCTTCATCCATCCAAATGGATCACCGGCTTCGAATCATCGACTTCTCTTGCCGCTGCAAGGACCCCGGACACTATAGCCTCTACATCTGCGTCTGTTGTTGTATGGTGACGAAACAAGCCTGCAGTGCAACGCGTCCGCCAATTGTAGTATTAGAGATGAAGACACGGCATGTCTTCATGACGCGTGCTAGGATTGACTGGTTGTCTTTGCTACGACGCCGGAAGCAGTAGTAGGTATCGGAGCTGGTGGCCACTACCGACCTCTCCGCGAAGGGCTGACCGGCTCTTGCTCGTTGAATACTCGGCTTTTCAATGCCCACATTGATAAGACAATCCATCAAACCGTACCATCATTAAACCGTTGATAACTTCCTGTCATCATTGTCGGATCGAACCCAAGCTTCCTTGCCACTGCTCTAGGGAAAACCGACGAGTTTTTGTTGCAAGGTCCAGTCCATCTTCGTTGATAACGATTGGCCCAGACACAGGCCGCCATATCATGATATGAAACCCGATCGATGGCTCAATGCAGCCCTACAGGCGCGCCCGAGATGACCTATCCGCCCTGACTGAACGGCCAGGGACTACCTTCACATACGTACCACTAATGGTCAGGAACATACTTCTGCGAGCTATGCAACACACAGGATATCTAGGGTTGAAATCTAAGCTCCACTGAACATCTCCGTGTGGACACGGTAGCTGTCCATATGTACACCAAACCCCGTCAAAGGCATAATCGAAGCTGCAGTTGCCACGCTTCAGTAAGCGCCTGGTCCAAGACCGCGAGAAAGGATGTTCTTCGGGTGCCCCTGTCTTTCCCTCATGCAGTCTGCGATCCCTTTAGGCAGAGAGTGGCGCGGTGAAGTCATTCCCGCCCGTTGAATAAGCCGAGGAAGTTTGCAGCCTCACTAGTCTCTAGGTTAGATCCTTCTGCATCGTTCCAAAGCATGCGACGATTCGCGAGTGCAAAATGTCATCGTGTCCATGGTATTCAAAGGGTTTGCTTCATTCTACTTTTCCAGCGCCGCAAATCGACCAGGATTTCAAGGACCATCACTGCTTACGCGTTCCTGCCGCTTGTCCAACTTGTCGGCGGAAGAGAGAACCACAAGCCGGATACCCGCATACGCAGCCTGACAACAGTCATCTTCTAGAACAATTCAGAGCATTGCTTGTTCTAGAACTGCGTCTTGTTCGGCCCCGAGCCGTTTCATGCGTGGCCGACCTGGAGGCGACCTGGGGGCGGCCGAGTTTGTCTCGGATGGAGCGATAGGGTGCTTTCGGTGCCCAGAGCACGTGGGATGGCAACATGTCTTAACGGCCTTGTCGTCCCGAGGCTGCTTGTTATTCAAGCCGTAGCCTGGATGCTAGGGGAGGTAAAAGCGGCGCATGCTGAATGCTGAGAAAATGGTGATTGCAGGTGCTCTGTTGGGCTTCGTTGCTAGCCGAGAAGTTCTAGGAAAGGTCACCGACGTCTGAGCGTCAGTCTAATTTTTTTTCTTATTTTTACCAACCAGCAAGGTGAGAAGGTCATATACGGTGTGTTCCTATACCACAGCCAAGTAGGTAAGCTCCCCGACTGGTTCGTGTACTCCTCCGCGGCGCAGTCTGTGCATGCCCTGCACATCGAGAGGCTGAGCTCTGCCTGTCGAGACTCGATGTACAGTTGGGTACAGCTACCCCCTTCCCACAATGCCTTATTTCCTATGTTAGGAAATGGGAACACCGAGAAGCAGAGTCCGGTCTCGGATCCGGTCTCTTTCCGTGCATTATTCCTCGCGAACTGCTGTCCGAGCTTGAACGGCCTGTTCCTGCTTTGACCAGATGGTTCACGGCAGGTCCGCATCTGAGCACGAAGAACGCGTGGGGGGGAGCACGGCGTAAGCGCCTTGTGCGCATCGTCTATGTTTGCCTGATCTGGGACCTATTTCCGTTCGATTTGTCCTGTCGTGCCCATGGAGGGCTCGGGTACGCTCTACCGTGTGCGTGTGAGGATACATGGGAAGATGCTTTCGCGGGGATTGCCTGTTTCGAAGTGACGGCTTTGCATTCTGTGTATCGCGATTTGCTTGGCTATGATATGCGTGCTGATGATTTATGATTTATAATAGATGACAAGCAACCGGCAGGTTTGGTAAGTGAAGTTACACCGTGATCATTTTCGAAGTAGTAACTAAGCTTCAGATCGATACGAAAATGGTTGTCTTCTCTATCAATGTTCTACTCCTGCTGTGTCCCGGGATGACCTACTTCCCCTGCCATCGCAGCTAAGGAGCCATGGAAGTCCGTCTTACCCTCCATGGTGGTGACGGCTTCAATCAGTTGTCGTAGGCTCGGTTCCGTGCCAAGGACACCAGCAGCCCGGCTCAAGACCACGCCGCTTATGATAAGTCTGGCGCAAAGTGCAAAGTAGTGCTGGTCGGACGCTAGTCCGAGCGGGCCATCATCCCTGTACGTGCTTTCCCCTATCATCTTCAGCCCAGCGGTCGTCCAGCTTCTGAGGCGGCGCAGACTTTCATCTTCAGGTGCCCAGGAGAGTCCCTGGGCAATTCGCTGAAATCTTTTTAGCTCTCTGACCTCGTCGATGAACAGGTTCTGCTCCTCCTGGGCGAACAGCGAGTCATCGAAGCTGATAGCTCGCTCGACGGCGAGTCTCACTGCTGGCCATTCTTCCAGCCGCGGTGAGACTCCGGCTAACCTGGACGCCACAATGTTATGGAATTCGGGTAGTTCTCCGAACTGGGCCGCAAGATAGTCTAGCAGTCGGTCTGCTGCTTCTAGAGGGGCCAGGGCTCGTCCAAGGATCCTGACTGTTGCTGTTGCGGCAACGTCCCTTACCTCGTCGTCGTCATCGTTCAGAGCATCGTACAGGGCCATGAGGAGGGGCAGGTGTTCTGGATCTTTGAGCAGATCCCCTGCTGCGGAGCAAAAGGACTTGAGAGCCTCTGCCGCGGCGAACCGTGTGTCGAAGGTCTAGACGTAGTCAGTACGAGAGTACGGGTGGCTGAGTAGTATCCTCGGAGAATACTCACATTATCCACATCGAGAGCATCCGCCAACATATCTCCCCAGGCCTTGCACATGTGCTCAGTCCCGGGCTCCCTCCTGGCAATGAATGTCGCCATGATAGGACCGCTGACGGCCAGAGTTGCATGGGATAGCCCAGGGTTGATATCTTCTGCCTGAATGTCTTCCCATAGTTCTCTCAAATTTTGACTACTTGGCAGAAGTCCTACCATCGACCGCCCCTGAGCGAGAACGTCATCCATCAGCTCCTTGAGGTTGGAAAGAGCCAGGATCCGAACCCCAGGATCTCTGATAAGCTTGCATATCTCGACGTATAGGTTGCAGAGGCTGTAGCAGACCTGCTTGGACTTCTTCTGTGTCGACCAAACCTCGGGAATGATCTCGAGCATCTTGCAAGCTGTGTCCATGTCTGTTTCCAGCGCGTTGGCCACGTGCACCCATAGGGAAGACACGTCGCCAGCGTTGCGACTTTCATAGACACCTTGGATGGCCAGTTGCTCGCGTAGTAGAGCGGACGAGACTGACGTCAATGAATCTTCCCACATCGCGGCTGTTGCGCCGTCTGATGACTTCACATCGTTCAGTTTCAAGATGAGGTTCCAGATCTCAAAGTAAGCAGTAAGAACGTCCTCGCAGCTCTGGAAGGCACCCCCAAGCCTCGCCTGCTGTTCGAGGACGGATATCAGTCTAGGAAGGTCGCCTACGCCAGTTAGTTCTCTGTCAGATCAGAGTATCAATGATCACCACTCACCGAAGAGAGCATCCCTATCCATCTCCACTTTCCTCTCAAGAATGAACCTGGTGGTCAGTAATGCTCCATGGAGGCGATTCGCATTATAAAGCGACGAACGAAGCAATTCCTCGACGGTATCTACCCATGCACCCTGTAGCAGGAAAGAACAGACCGTCCTAGCAGCGACATCCCTGACATGCCATATTTGGCTTCCAAGATACTCTTTGATGTATCCGAAGAGCTCCTCGCGGCACTCGTCCGGAGGTCCGGCCCGACGGACGATGTCAAGCACGGGGAAGACGGCCTCGGCAGCAGCTGACGACTGCAACCCTGGTGTGATTGAAGAGCCCGCAGACTTCAAGAGGTTCACGAGGACGCCCGGCAGGGTCGGATATTTGTTGTACGATATGCGTATCGTGTGTCCGTCCCAGCCAGACTCTGTGACGTGCTTGCTCTCGCCCGTGCCGAGGAGACAGTCGATGAGACTCCTGAGCAGGATTAAGCCGCAGTTGCGGATCGCCCATCTGTAGCCATGTCAGCTGAAAATACGAGAGAGCAGGCCTATTCGCAGGTGGGCGAGGGCACCCACACTTCTGATTTGAGACTCTCCGCGGCGAGTTCCAGGGTCGCCGGGAGGTAGCTCTCGGCCTTCTTGCTGAGAAGTGAACTCCTGAATATGCCCCTTAGACAGTTGAGGGCATGCACCTGGGGGAGATTGGAACCGTCCGTTTCTGCTATCCTCGCTGGACGTTTCGCGATCTCGGCGAGATCTCGAAAGACTTCGTTGAAAGAAGGGGAGTCTGAATTGGCCGCCAGGACACCTATTACCAAGGAAGGTATGCCGGCTGATCGTCGGGTCGTGGAAGCTTGGTTCATAATGCAGTGCACCGCTCCCTGTTTAGACTGTCAACAAAACTTCTTGAACCTTGAGCCTCCAATGGTCACTTACCTCGTACCAACGACGAAGATGGTTCTCTGACTCAGGTAGATCAGGGAAGACGCTCCGCAGAACTTGGGTTACTTGACAGCACGCAGTGAATGTCGAGGATACGGTTGTGAAAGCGCCACGGTGCCTCAGGTTCGCCAGCTCGTCGAAGGTCAACGCTCCAATGGCGTTGAAAACGTCAAGCGGAGGCAATAGAGACGAAGATGCCCCCCGAGTCTTAAGTCCGTTGACGTTTATTTTCATGACATTACTAGAAGTCGTCAGTTATTCCTGCCGGAAGAATAGCTGAATGTTGTGTGCAATACCTCGATTCATGGATAGCTCTGAAGCTGTAACTGAGCAGATCCTTGGTATCCAAGCCTTCTATATCCTCCATTTCTTCTGGAAGATGACCCTCCGGAGAGTCGTCGCAAAGTACATGTTGTACAATGTTCCATGCTTCCTCGCAGCATCTAACAATCCTGCGTTGAAGTCGGCGGAATGGCTCGGGATCCGCATTGTCGCTGTCATCGGCATTTGCTAAGATCTGCCAGATATATCTGCAAAAAATGTCAGCGACTTCAAGCATCTATAGTGTTGAGAGACAGCCTACCCCAGCGATGCGAAATCACCATGTACCGAGTCATTGACAGCCGCATGGCCTAGGTCACCCTTGGCCCTGGCCAGTTTGCTCTCCAGCGTTTCTAGAGAGCTCGACACGAGATTTATCTGCGCATCCCTGGTACTTAACCAACTGCATAGGAGCCCCTGGGCACGGGCTGCGCCGTTACCATGGTCAGCCCGACCGGTTCGGCTTGCCAGCTTCGTGGCCCGGGTGCAGAACAACCGCAATGTATCCAGAACAGTCTGGTCTCTACCGTCGTCGTACTTGCATGGCAGCCTTTCTGATATGATGTCTTGTGGGACCCATAGTAGGATTTCCATAGCCGTTTCTCGGACGTCGTCAAAAGGATCCATCAGCAGGTCTAGAAGGAGGCGCGTGCAGGTGGTATCAGTGAATATTGTCCGAGCCGTGTCGGTATCGAGTGCGTCGTCCGAGGCGCTCGCGTGTTTTCCGAGTTTGAGGACAGGTGAGAACGCTTTCAAAGCCGCAATGTGCCGCTGATATGACGACGTCGGTATCAGTTCGCCCTTGAGAAACTCGATATACCATTGCAGGAACAAAGTGTGACGGTCTAGCACCGCTTTGGCTTCTTCCGCATCAGTTATCAAGTTTTCGGGGTGTTTCTTCTTTTTCTCCATAGCCTTGATGGGCTGTCCCTCGCTGGTTTTCGGTTGAGGCTTTGCCTCGAGCTTTGCAAGACTTCGGTTTGCAACAGCAATAACGTACTTGACCCGATTGATCAGATCTTTAGTCATGGCCAGAGTCTCGTTTCGGAACTTGGCATCATGGTCGGCATAGTATGCGGCAAGGTGACTCCGCAGGAGTTTGAATGTTGCTTCGGATATAGGCTTCGTGGTAGCTGCAGAGGATACAAGGAGGGACAGTCCGCTTGACCGAACTGAATAGGTCGGATGAACCAGGAAGCTTTCCAATACATCACTCCGGAGAGGGACAGTAACTGCCTCCTTCTGCGTCACGGGAGTATCGCCTGCACATCACTTAGTTTAGGGGTAGTCCATTCAATGAAATGTGTCAACGTACCGGGTTCATCAACCAAGCCAGATTTCTTTCCCACGTCGAGGATCGCCAGCCGAAGGAGAGCCCAGTCACCCAGCAGGGCATCTTTAGACTCTAGGCTCTGCTGGTTGTAGATCTTCAGGAAGTCGAGGGACGAGCGTCTGTCTGCGGAAAACAGTGGTGTGAGAACGTAAGTCTTTACACTCTCTAGCCTCTGCATATCGGAGCGTAGACCGTTTTGGATCCATTCTTGCCATGTCCTAGCCCCGAAGCCGTCGAGCTCTGGATGGCTATTATCAGCTGCCATGTTCGTCAGACCGGTGAAGACATTGACAATAAATTTCCCGGCAATAGGGCAGACATAGTGGAGATCCATCCAGGAGAACATGACAGATACAAGAGACTCCCATAATGCCAGCGGCGGTAGGTCTTGAACTGCTTGGTCAACCCTCCTATATGTAGCAGCCAGATCATCCAGCGTCACAGCTTGCTTGCTCAAGAAATGAACCACACAATGCAGCGAAGACTTGACAAGTGGCCTTGTGGACTGTCGAGTGATGATAGAGACTAGTGTATCCAGGATGATCGTCTTGATAGCCTTTCCGGCTTCCGAATCAGCGTTTCGCGAAAAAGTTGTCGTTAGCACATCGAGGACGAGTCTCATGGACCGGTGCTGGTCGTGCTCATTCCACTCGATATAGAAGTCAAAGAGTCGCAGAGAGGTGTTCTGAGTGAAAGCCCATCGGCGGATGCCATCGTGCCTCGACTTTGCGCATAGCTGCACGAACCCACACAGTTTTACGCAGGCCTGACTCGATGACTTTCGAGGCTGAGCCGCGTTCTGAAGCAGTTTGGTGAACACGCCTTCAGCAGTCCTATGTTGGGGTTAATCGGTGTATAAATATGATCAGGGTCTGGAAATCTGCACACACTGAAGTTTTTCATTCTCCGGTTGAGACTCCAGCCAGGAGGCAATGGTACTGGCGTTTGCAAAGTCATCAGGGTCAAAACTCTGCACCACCGAGCTTTGGCTCGTTGTCTCTGTTGCCATCCTCAGGGAGTTCTTGTGGTAGCTTGTCTGCATACACGCAAAAATTGCTTCCCCCAGAGTCTAAAGCAGAAAGATTCGCCCCGGCTTATCCAGGTCCTAGATCAGACAGCCACTTGTTTAAAACATAGTTGAAGGTGAATGACAAGCGACCGACGAACAGTATTTATGAAAGGCCTTCAGGGAAAGTAAGTAAACCTAGTTGCATGGCATGGTGAGGTGCTCCCAATGTCTACGTCTAACAGGCTTCACATAAAATCAAAGCAAAAAGTTTAAGTGGATCTCGCACAGTGTTCACGACCGGGTAGGTTTGTCTCTATAGCTGCGGTATTGGAACGCCGTTCACAGTGTGCGTGCGTATTCAGAGCCATCAACTGCTGTGATCTTCAAAGTGACAGGTTGCTAGGAGTGCCTACACTATGCTTTCAACTTGTCTTTCTACTTTCGTGAGCTGAACTTGGATCGAACTGTTGGCTAGAGCAGTCTCTCGTAAAGTATGCCTCCAATTCCTAATGGAAGGTCTTGCCGATATCCGGTCGTGGCTTTCCTCTAAGTGCAGTTCTAACCATTTCACTGCAATTTTAGCGTCGCCGGAGACACTTGAACAGCTCTTATCGATAAGTTATCGATAAGAATCTAGTACGTATCCTGTAAGTGGCTGGACTCAACTTCATCCCTCCAGTCTCTCCATCACTTGCCACTTTTGCGCGGACAGCACCTCAACACCTCCTCCACAATGAACAAACCGAGCAAACCGGGGCTATCCTTCGGCCTGTCTCTGAAGAAGGGACTTTCAAAACCAGCGCCCGCCAAGCGGAAACCCGCCACCTTCGGAGACGACGATGACGACGACGTCGCGGCACCATTCGCCGTCGCGGCACCAAAAAGCAAGAGCGCGAAAGGCAAAGAGTCCCTTACGGCCCCAGTACAAGAAGTTGCCATCACCGAACTAGACGCCCTTTCCGCAACCAATGCGCCCGCCGAACCGCCATCACCGACCAAGAAGCCAAAA
The DNA here is from genome assembly GCA_021432605.1 of Coniochaeta sp. PMI_546. Taxonomy (NCBI): domain Eukaryota; kingdom Fungi; phylum Ascomycota; class Sordariomycetes; order Coniochaetales; family Coniochaetaceae; genus Coniochaeta; species Coniochaeta sp. PMI_546. The sequence continues at coordinate 1,742,957 of MU271145.1, read as the reverse complement.
TCCAAACTCACTGCCGCACCGCCACCGCCGCCGCCCAAACCCTCCCCCGCCGGAGCCGGGTCCGAACCACCGCACGCCCAGTTCGGGGATCTATCCAGCGCCCTGTCCTCCCGCAAACACGCCGAGGCGGCCGCCAGCCTGGACCCGACCATCTACGACTACGACGAGGTGTACGACTCGCTGAAGGCGGCCGGCCAGAGGAAGAAGGAGGCGGCCAAGGCGGCGGAGGAGGAGGAGAGGTCGCGGCCGCGGTACATGGCCTCCGTGCTCTCGGCGGCGGCGGTGCGGGAGCGGGACAGGCTGGTGGCTGAGGAGAAGAGGCTGGCGCGGGAGCGGGAGGCGGAGGGGGAGGAGTTTAGGGACAAGGAGAAGTTTGTCACGGAGGCGTACCGCAGGCAGCAGGAGGAGGTGAGGAGGCTGGAGGCGGAGGAGAGGGTGCGGGAGGAGGAGGAGAGGCGGAAGAATAAGGGGAAGGGGATGACGGGGTGGTATAAGGATATGCTTGATCGGGGGGAGAGGGATCATGAGGAGGTGCTTAAGGCTGTTGAGGAGACGTTGCAGAGGAAGAAACAGGGGGGTGAGGGGCAGAAGGAGGGAGGGGAAGATAGACAGGGCGATGAGGAATCAAAGACCGAGGAGGAGCTGGCGAGAGAGCTGCTTCAGAAGGGGAAGAAAATCACCATCAATGAGGACGGTCAGATCGTCGACAAGAGAGAGCTGCTACAGGGCGGTCTCAACGTCAAAGCCAAGAAGAAGGCCGAGGCTCTGAGGGAGAAGAGTCGGCTTGCGGCCGGGCAGGCAGAGCAGCAACAGAGCAAGGGAGGGGTGTATGTGGGTGGCAAGCAGGCCATGAGAGAGCGGCAGACGCGCATGCTCGAGGCGCAGCTGGAGGAGAGCTTGAAGCGCGCGCGAGAGGAGGAGGAGGAGGAAAAGAAGAAGATTGAGTTGGTTGCCAAAAGTCGCAAGACAGAGGCTGATATCTCGAGCGCGAGGGAGAGGTACCTCGCGCGCAAGAGGGCGGCGGAAGAAGCTAAGAAGAATGGTACGGCGGAAGGGCCATGATATGAGATGAGTTTGATACCCGGATGGATGACACTATGCTGTGGGTCCCAGAAATACACCGATGAACCATGACCACCATGTCTGGTCGTATGTTTCCGTCTATCATACATGTGACACCTGTCTAATTATACAGTGCCGGCTCTCTATTATACAGAGCGCAAAGCTCTCCTCTGTTGCCGTTTTTAAGACCCATCCGGATGGCCGGTCACGCCTCCAAAATGAACCCATCCGATCCGTATCCCTTATTGAATATGACACAGCAATGCTGCGGCTTCGGAGCCTCTTATACCGTGGAGAAGCTGTTGTTGCCGACCTCCTGCCGTATCCGCGCCATGTAGGCCTGGTGAACCTGGTTCCACGCCGCCATGTACTTCTCCGTGCACTGCGTTATGCAGGTCTGCTCGCTGCTGGAGATGGAGCTGCCGGGCTTGGGAACGCACTTCTCGAAGCAGTTCTCGTTCATTTTCTGAAGAAGCAAAAGGTAAGCCGTGTTCTTGTCCCGGGTGCTTGAGGAAAAGGAAAGAACCAACCTCGATGAGTTGCCGCGCGTTGGCAGTGTTTGACTCGAGGAGAATCTGCTTGATGAGCGCCTGCTTGACGGATTCTGAGGACGACATGGTTGGCAATGTGAGAGCGAGGATCGAGAATAGAGAGAATTCGTAGTTTTGACAAGTCGTCGTCAATGATTTTTGGGAGACGAGGCTGATAAATGATGATGTCGGTTCTGCAACCAAAAGATTTAAAGTTGTGGCTTGACTGAGGCTGGAATCCACATCTCGGATGGGTCAAGTGGGGCCCTTGTGACAGTGTGACAGGGGTAGCTCGGCTCAGGCAGCTGGAATCGACCCCGGATTTGTTAAGGTACTTCTGAAGAAGTGGCACGGGTTAAAAGGCCAGCTAAACGGTTAAGGCAAGAAGACACTCAGACGACACAAGGAAGTTCTCACCGTCGCACCTTCTCCCCTTTCCGTTTTCCTTCCTTCTCGTGCTTGTGTCGCCCGCACGACGCACCAACTTGCCCGATCTCTACTTGACCTGTTTCCTTTAATTCTGTTCATTTGTCTTTTCTGGCTGTTCTATTCTTCCTTAAACACCGTAAAGTCTGACTGAGTGGGGGACACGATGTGGCTGACATCGTCACTGTCGGCGGCCCTGTGGCTGGCCACTGCTGCTTGGGCGGCCATTGCTACGGACGAGGATGGTACAGTCAAGAGTATAGGCGTAGGTTGAAACCTTGTGCTGGTTGTTGCTTGATTTTGAGACAAGTCTAGCTAACCGATCGTCGCAGTTGCGGACGCACACGCTTGTCCAGGTGGGCAACTAACTACCCCGACCAAACCGCCGAGTTTCACGCAGCTAACTAGACGCTCAATCATAGCCTTACCTCGACTCGGACATGCAAAGCAGGTGGTATGATTTCGGAGGAGACGCGGTTATCAGGACAGACCAGTCAGTCAGCCCCTTAACGCGCCATCACAGCGGCGAGGCAGAATGAGCAACGATTGCTGACGGAGGACATCCAGGTACATCCGCCTGACATCCGACCGACCGTCACAAACAGGCTGGCTATGGTCGCGGGTGCCCCTGACCGCCACCAACTGGGAGATCGAGGTCGAGTTCAAGATCCACGGCAAGAACCAGCTCTACGGCGACGGCTTCGCCATGTGGCTCACCAAGGACCGCGCCAAGACGGGCCCCGTGTTCGGCGGCGCGGACAGGTTCGAGGGCCTCGGCATCTTCTTCGACACGTACAAGAACAACCGGCCGGGCGTGGTGTTCCCCTTCGTCATGGCCATGGTGGGCGACGGCAAGACGTCGTACGACAAGGAGACGGACGGGAAGGAGACGGAGTTCGCCGGGTGCTCGGCCAGGGGGATCCGCCACGCCAGCGTCCCGACCAAGTTCCGCCTGACGTACTTCCAGGACAAGTACCTCAAGCTCGAGCTCCAGTACAAGAGCGAGGGCGAGTGGACGCTGTGCTTCGAGACCAACGAGCCGCCCACGGTGCCCCAGGTGGCCTACCTCGGCTTCACGGCCGAGACGGGCGAGCTGAGCGACAACCACGACATCATCGCCGTCAGCGCCAAGAACCTGTACACCACGCAGCCGACCGCCAAGGCGACTCCCGGTAGCGGCAGGGGTGCCGGGCGGAAGGCCCAGAAGCCCAAGAGCGGCGGCAGCTGGACGTGGTTCTTTGTCAAGACCATCCTCTTCTTCCTCGTCATCGGAGGCGGCTATGTGGGGTACACCGCGTGGAGGACGAATAACAAGAGGAGTCACCGATTTTGAATTCGGGGGCCAGAGTTGCTAGGGTGAGAGAGTGAGGGGCGTCCGCGGTGGGACAGGGTACATAAGAAGATATCTACAGGAGGAAAAAAAGTGCCTCGATGAGCATGCTTACTGATGACACGTCTCCATTGTCTTCTCGGGGCTTATTTTTTTTTCGCGGCTGTTCAAGGCGTATCAAGGGTCGAGAGAGTGTGTATAAGTAAGAACCATTAGTCCTCGTCCCGGGGATTCGGGCGTCCATACTTGCTCATGCGAATTTTCTTCTGTTTATTGCTTGGCGATTCTACGATTTGATGTGTGGACTACCGTTCCTTGAGTTATGCTGATATGATATGCCCTGTAGCCATAGCGAGCGTGGAAGTTGCGAAGAATATGACGGGCTGTATATGGTATGGCCACGACGAGAAGAATGTTCTACTCTCATTTGGTCGGGCAGGGGTCAAGGGTGTCACTCTCATAGAGGGTGCCGTTGATGGACGAGATACCTACTGCTGGCCTAGACATTCACTGGCGAGCAGGAGGTCACGATCATCTCCCGCGAGGGAAGACCCATGGTATTCTAGCCGCAAAGTGTCACGCATTCAGGGTTCTGCAGCAAGGACCGGGTTCGAAGCACAATGTTAGGCATTTTCAACTTGTTTCCCTTCTTTTTATTTGGTTGTATATCTTTTGTCTATTCCCATAACTCCAAGAAGCAATCGCAAAATCGAACTCCCATACCCTTGTCTATGCCTTTTGTCTAAGTCTAGAACTTACTCGACTGCCCGGGATGTAAGAGACACTTGGCTTCTCACTCTTTTACTTCAGACGTAAGAGACACTCGACCCACTCTTGATGCGATGGGAGCGAGGCTGCTTCTCTCAGTCATCGATGCGCGCCATAACCTTGACCTTCACCGGCAGCAGCGAGTCCGGCCACGAAGGCAGAAGAGACGGATTCCTACCCATAGTTGGGTACGCGGCACGCACATACAGCTGGTAGTGCTGCACTGGTAGCCGGCGATTCAATCGTAGGTTCTCGACGGCCGTACCGGCCCCATTTTCCAGGACAGGGGCGACGTGGTCGTCGTTACCAACGTTGTCAAAAAATTCGTCGTCGGAGTCGTCGTCGTCGGAGTTCCATTCGCCGTTGGCCTTCTGCTCGTCCATGCGTGCCTTTGTGAACTGGCGGCATGCATAGTCCCACGCGATCTTTTGCAGTTCATCGGCGAAGGCAAACGAGTGAAACGGCCTGGGGCTGTTTTCGTCGTGAGACGACGGCCAGACTTCAGGGTTGAGATCCCATGCATCGTCTCGTGTATTCACCTCGACGAACTTGCAGCTGCGGCCCTTAAACTGTTCGCAGGGCAGGGTAAGCGTCTTGCCAGGCCTCAACTTTACCTTGGTGTCGATGATGTAGAAGGTCTTTAATGATGGCAGCCGGCCCATGAAGAGAGTGTCCATGTCTGAGACGATGATCGGTTCATGCCAATCGCGGCATACAGGCTTCCAATCAGGCGCCCTGCGAGCCATCTCATGAGCCACCCTGCCCTCCCCGCAAGCGGTGACCGCCTGACAGGATTTGCAAACGAAGGTCCCTTGTTCATCTGGTCCCAACAGCTCTTGTTCTTCTTCGATGCCCCGCTCGAGATCGAATGCCATGCGAGTTAACAGCACGTCAGCATCTTCCACCGTGGGACTGTTGCCCTTGTTGAGGCGTTGTATAAAGCATACAGAGCAGTACTCGCGTTCTTCGCCCTTGTTCAAGTAAATTTGAATCATGTAGGCCGTCTGAAGCATGTTGCAGGCGCGTGTCCAACAGTGGTGACGAATGGCGCGTCGAGCAACTTCGCAGTGCCAGTCAATAGCCACCCGCTCGAACCGATCAAGTCCGAAGAAGGGGAGGGGCTGGAAGAAGTCATGCTGAAACCAGTACGGACCCGATCGAGAGAACCACAAGTTAGTCATTTCGGGAGCCTGATTCCCTAAATCACGATCCACTATGCTCGATGCCTGGAGGCACAAAACATCTCGGGTGGTGTTCAGCCAGATAGACACCTTTTCGGCTTCGGGCGGCGTGTCACGGCCCTTGACCCTCAGCTCTACAATGTTGCTCGGCGTCTCCAGCCGCAGGAGACACTGAAGACGCTCAATCGCGTCACGGGCTTGCTTGTTGGCTTGCGTGACGTCCCGCACGGCCAGGTACTGCGACGCATTCGCCGTGCCGCTCCCACCGAGGCGGGCCGTCGGTGTGTAGGCAGTTGGCGTATGCGCCCCTGATAGATTCAAGAAGTCTACCTCCACACACTGCATGATCGGGGGTCCGTCTATACCAAGTGCGAACTCCCAGATCTTGTCCTGCAACTCTGAGGGGAGTGCTCTAAACCGGAAAGACGCACCGGAAAGCGACATCATGAAGGGTCAGGGGGGTGGCTGAAGAAGTAGGCGAGATAAAGGCTAGGTTCGGTTGTATGGGGGAGGTGGAGTGTAATTGATAGGGTGGTACGTAGCTGAAGTTGCTGACGCGTGAATCTGGCGAGAGACACACGAATGTTATTGTTTCTCGGTGCGTATCAGTGCAGATGGTTGAAAGATATGGGCAGATGGCGAGAGCATAACGGAGGTCGTTGGCAAATACTTATAGGTCTGGCAGGACGACCTGTAGGCAGCTTGCCCTGTGAGGCCATTCCCGACGAGACGACAATCCCATCCTTCGTCGACTGAACCCCTTTCTTGAGTCACTCGTCAAAGCGTACAGGCCCTGCCACGAATTAGTGAAAAGATTTCGACAATGGTAAGGTGTGGAATAAAGCTAGTTCCATTCAAAGATAGACCCTTTTATCGTCGAGATTCGCAGACAATGTGCTAGAGGCGCGGTATGTGCCACAAGCAGTTGGATCCCTTTCCATATACAGGCGAATATCCAGCATTCAATCCTGGGGAATCGAGTTCTTCAGACCTTGCGACGCTGATAGGGACCTGAAAACGCCCTCGTCCAATGGAGAAACGGCGTCCTTTCACAGGCACCTGATGGGTCTTCGACATTGAACGTTGAGTCTCAAGTGTCGAAGGGTTCAAGGAGGCGTAGACAGAGACTTGGGCAACATTTGGATTCCCCAATGGTCCAAATGATTGGATTCCCAAATGGTCCAAATGATGCTCATGACAATGCAATAAGCAATGAACGATTGTCTTGCTCTGTCCCCAGCACCAAACTGCCATGCCATCAACAATGGGGTCCCCAAGTTCTTCTTTCACAACCTCGGGACCGTGACAACACACGGATGCGACATCGACACCGACACCTTGGGTGTGGGATTCAACTCCGTTCCAGCATTATTCCTCATGTGTAACCTTGGGTCGACGATCAGCCCACACATCACAGTGATGCCACAACCCACCCATTGAAACAGCGCGTCATCCTTACGGACGTGGTGATAGCTTCGTGTCATCATGCCATGGCCAGCCCGGGTCCCAAAACAAGAGCCATGAGCAAGCCGCGGTCGCAAATGAAGCCCCGGCAACCACCACAAGGACGAGAGAGCAACCCTCCCTCGTGGTCGACCGCCGAGAGCTGCCAAGACGCTCCCGCAGCGTCCGGTCCGGGTAATACGTAGTCTTGACGTTGCTTCGGCTGAATCGCCTGCTTTCTGGAACCAATCCCACCGGCCAATCACGGACCTCCATCTTTAATCTGGGTGTCATTGCGGCAGAAGCTTGCAGCTGACTGTTAGATGGCAGGCTGTTTTAACGGGCGTGCAAATCACATTGTGGTCCGGAAACCCGTGTGATAGAGCGTGCTTTCATAACTCTTGAATGGTGGGCAGTTTGCGCCCGTACATGTCGGATGCAGCGGACGCGTCGCTTTATACCTCTGCGGTTGAATGGGACGAACCGAGAAGTGACCCGGCCGGCCGTGCTGTTTACCAGATGGGGATATGAACAAGCTTTGCAATAACGAGCCGCTTTTGGTGAATGTGAAGTATTGCGAGCCCACAATGTCTAGCCAGCAACTCCCGAGCCAGGGTCAGAAGTTGGGGCGTTGCCAAGACGTGGGGAAAAGCAATCGTTCCGTCAGCTGGTATTGCTGCTCGATCTGCTTTTCTCCGTTTCAGAGAACAACTCTCGATCGCTAGCAACAGAACTAGCAGACTGCCGGGGAAGCCTGCGGATGCTAGCTGGATTCCGGGGAAGATCTGGCGGTGACGGTCCAGACCTCGGGCCAGTTTACGAGGAATTGAACGGCGGTAATCTAACCCCCAACGACACCCCCTTGGACGCCAGAATCAGTGCCAGCGCCGCACTCTCGCCTGTGCCAAGAGCGTTAACCCCTACTCTACCCCGCGTCTCCAACCACTCAAACCTGCTTCTAATATGACCTTAACCATTAAATTATATCTGCCGAAAGGAGGATCCGACATGCCTTTTGGATTGTGTCGAGGAGGGAAGCAACTTGGCGTGGTGGCGGGAGTTCCTCTCGGGTCCAGGGATGCTGCATCCAAGCCGTTTAGTGGTTACACTAGGCCGTGTGCACGTGTAGAGGGATAGATTGCTAGTCGATGAGACTAAATAGAATACCAGTCGCACAGAACTGGGTTCGGTTTCTCTCTTCCTCCTGCTGATCTGTGTGCTCGTATACTCTTCTCGTCGTTGTTGTCTTGCCGTACAGCCCCTGCTTGATTACTGCCACAAGGCTTGCACAGGACACAGCACCGGCCAGGATGCTCGACCACGAGAAGGCAGACTTCGAGAAAGAAGGTGTGTCGCCTGCGAGAACCCGCCCACTGGAAGACGGCAACTGACTTTGACCGCAGTCCAGTATGAGAACCGCGAGGTGGTAGAGTCGAAAGACTCGAAGGCGGATTCCAAGTCCGACTTGGAGGACATCACGCAGGACTGGACCCAAGCCGAAGAGACGGCCCTCAGGCGCAAGATCGACCGGCGCATCGTGCCTCTGGTCACCGTCCTATACCTCCTTTGCGTATGTATACCCGTCCTCTCTCGAGCTCCATTCGGCAGCTGTAGGATGCAAGCGAGCCGTTGATGAACGATACTGATCTCAGTCTTCCAACCATGCAGTTCCTCGACCGTGTCAATATCGGAAATGCTCGCATCCAAGGTTTGGCCCGCGACCTGGATCTTGACCAAGGAGTTCGCTTCAACTGGGCCCTGTCCATCTTCTACATCATCTACCTCCTCTTCGAAGTGCCCAGCAACGTCGTCCTCAAACGCATCGGACCGCGCTTCTTCCTCCCACTGCTGGTGGTCGGCTTCGGTCTCGTGTCCATGTGCACGGCCTTCGTGACCAGCTTCGCAGGCATCATGGTCGCCCGGTCCTTCCTCGGCGTCTTCGAGGGCGGCGCCATGCCCGGCATGGCCTTCTTCCTCAGCACCTTCTACCGCCGCGAGGAGCTCCTGTTCCGCATCGGCATCTACGTCTCGGCCGCGTCCATGGCCGGCGCCTTCGGCGGTCTCCTGGCGACGGGCCTCTCCAAGATCCCGCCCTGGGGTGCCTCGGGCGCCGTCATCCACGAGTGGCGCAACATCTTCTTCTTCGAGGGCATCATCACCATGATCGTCGGTCTCCTGGCCCCGATCTGGATGCCGCACTCGCCCGAGACGGCGCCGTTCCTCAACGCGCGCGAGAGGCACATCGCCGCCGCACGCCTGGTGATCGAGCACAAGGCCAACCCGGCCGAGCACGTGACGTGGCAGCACATGAAGAGGGCCGTCTTCTGCATCCACAACTACACGTGCGCGCTCGGTTTCTTCCTCATCAACATCACGGTGCAGGGCCTGTCCGTCTTCATGCCGACCATCCTGAACGATCTGGGCTGGACGGCGATCAAGGCGCAGCTGATGACGGTGCCGGTGTACGCGGCGGCGTGCTTGGTTGCGATTGCCGTGGCGTACGTCAGCGACAAGACGAAGCGCCGTGGTGTTTACCTGGCCGGCTTCTCGACGCTCGCCGTGGTCGGCTTTGCCCTGCTGCGTTGGCACACGGACCCGAACATCAGGTACATGGCTGTGTTTTTCGTGTGTGTCGGGGCCTTTCCCGGAGGACCTGGATTCCTGAGTTGGGCTATCAACAGTAAGTCAAGCTCCTTTGATGCTAGATGGCTTGGTGATTTGACTCCCGAGCTAACAAATTGTTTGCAGACTCGGCTGGCCCAGCCGTCAGGGCTGTATCCAGCGGCTATGTCGTCACGCTCGGAACAATCGGAGGCATCGTTGCCACGTAAGTTACCCCTTATTTGCATTTGCATCGTCTCCTCCCAACACAGGACCGGAACTGACGCGCAAGACAGATGGACATACACCAAGAGCGACGCTCCGAAATACCCCACAGGCCACACCATCAATCTCTGCGGCCAGATCGCGGTGGTGCTCCTGTCAACCTGGGGTATCTTGTATTGCAAGTGGGAGAACAGGCAGAGGGCGGCTGGCAAGCGTGATCGCAGACTCGACGGGTTGTCGCCTCAGGAGGAGATGGATCTGGGGTACAGGCATCCCAACTTCAGGTACATCACCTAGGACAGGAGGGAGACTAGAATGGCAGATATCTCCATCATCTATAGGGAGGGTGTCGCGTTCGTCGAGTTACACATATGAATAATAACATGTCACAAATGAGTCGTTCGACTTCCATCATCTGGTGAACTCATCCGAGCAGATGTTGTGGGAGACAAGTGACACAGCCATGCCGTCGTATTGATCTGTAGCTGAACGGAACAAGAGGCCAAGCTTGACACTGTCCTTCATCTTCACTTTGCACTTTATACGCCACAGGACAAGACGAGTGAGGAATCTGAGGACGATAAGGAAGTAGCATGACGAAAGAGGTATTTATACTCACGACCCTTGGGGAAGGCGCGGTTTTGGCAGCCAGTACTTTGTGCCGTGCCTTCCGTGTTGCTGGCTACCTTAGCATTCTCCGGTCGCTCCTTCCAGTGAGTCCCCCACAGTTCAATTAAGGTATGTACCACAATACTATGTTAGTAGAGGTACCTTAGTCTCCGCAACGTACCGGGTATATCCATGAAAAGTTAAGGTGTCTCAGGTATCAGAGCGATGTGCCTCTGCCTCTAAATAATAATCCTCATGATGACTCTCAAAGGGATAAAGACCATGGTGAAGCCCAGCGAGCTGTTGGGGATGGTATATCGCATAGAGTCACCTTAAACCTTGACAGATTTAACGTGTAGATCACTACTGATCATAGCCCAGTACAGATGGCCTGCAGGTGCGTCCTATGCTTATACTGCATAAGTGTGAACATAGTATGGTAGTCATTAGCGTTCTCTACAGGCGCTACTAAGTTACGTACTAACCACCCTAGACGTACTACCCGTGCCACGCCCCTTAGGTTTCAGCTGCGTCCCAGTTACCAGGGCGGCGGCCATATTTGTCATCCTGACTATCCCTGAAAGCGATTGCGGACGACGTATGCAGCCGCTCAAAGAGGGTTCCTCAAAGGAGATGTCCGGCCAGGAAGCAGGATGATGACCTTAAAGATCTCATAGAGCAAAACATGGGAGTCGGTAGATCAGCAGTGGCTGCTTGCCTTCTCTAGTGTATTGCCTGAGCATCTAGACCTAAGGTAGGTCCCTGGCGAGTGTGGAACCATGCAGCTAGCGAGATATTGTCACCGTGCCTAGATACCCCGCCACCGTTGCAGTATATCGAGGGCCACTGTCGAGGTTGGGTGGGACGACTTGTGCCTTGTTGTGCTTGTATCTGAACCTGAAACACCGAACGAGATCTTAGTTATGACCTCTTCTCCAATCTCGATGACCTAAGTAAAGCCCGCAACTTCGTCAAGTTTCCAAAAGTACAGGGTAACATAAGGCCTGGGTATTACTCATGAAAGTCCGGAGCCAGGCAAGGGGCCCGCTCCCCGCATTCTCGACGACTCCAGCGACATGTAGCTCTTCCCGCCGTCTCAGTACGAGAGCTGTCGAATCTCCTTCCATTGCAAAAGCGGGCAGTTAGATACGCCCGGCCCCCCCTATATGCCCTCCACAACATTCGTAACGGCGGAGGTGTACATATTCCACCACGTGTCTGTGTTGAGAAGAGCGTTATACAATAAGACAAGTTGATCGACCTTGACCCTTTTTCTCTGGCCCCGCAACCGGTGCTCCTTATCGCCTTCGTCCTCCTCCTCATCGTCCTCCTCACGGTCCTCGTTCGTCGCCTCTTCATCCATCTGGACCTTTCTCGACCGAACGACCTTGCAGAAATACCCACCCGGTTCTCTGGCCTTCTCGTCATCCGCTACGCTCTCCAGACTTTCCTCGTCCACGTATAGGAAGTAAGAGTATCTGGGAGCATAGTACGTGTTGTTCGGAAAGACCGACCCCCGCATCTCTTGTTTGCCCTCATTCTCGACCCACTCGAGAAAGCTCCGGTTCGCGTCGGGAATTGTGGCACCGTCCAACGTCTGGGCATCTTCGATAACTGTCCAGAGCATTTTGTCGTAGATGTCTTCCATGCCTCTGTCTTCGAAGTAGCTGTGGCAATCTTCTTTGACGAGAGTAAGGAATTTATCCCATTTTTCTTGAGAGCTGTAGGTGCAGCGGAAAATCACAAATCCCCAGTACTTGAGCTTGTACTTTTCGAGGGACTTGGCAATGTTGGTCGCCTCCTCGGTGGTAAGGTGATCCCACACCATGTCCTTTTGTCGTGGGCTTCTGGCTTTCGGTGACAAGAACAGGTTCGGGCGCTGTTGAGGGGATGAATCGGAATCGAAGTGAGGGTGAGAAACCAGTGTGAGGTGCAGAAGCGGGCTGGCGGGTTAAGGGGGGGAGAAAGGCTGGACTGAGGAAGCAGGCAGGCAGCTCATGTAAGCTTAGGTACTTAGCAAATAGGTCCAAGGACGTGTGGCTGACGCTAGCACTGATTGGGCGCTGTGACTGGAGACAGGGAGGGGGGGGTTATTCGTGGGGGTGGAGTTGCCCGGACGACTAGCTCACAAGCTATTAATGGAAGGAAGTGAGTGTCTGGGGTACTCGGCCGTAAACTACCAGATACTACTACCTTAAGGTAGTAACCCCCCCTGCATGAGACATATCTTATCACATTATACGAACAAGTGTTTAAAAATATCTTTGACTTCCGAAGTGACTCAGTCAAGTACGTACTCCCCTGAAAATAATAATTCTCAACACGTAACCACCACCATGCGGAACGTGTAGGGAATAGTTTCACCGAGTATCGGCGATAATTGACCGCTTCGCCGTTCGCGAGGTGATATATCATTCCATGTAATGGATCAACAAGACAGACAGCAAGCCATGCCCATCTGGGCGTTCTACAATTGAATCCAACACGTCTTCCTAGTGCTCCTCCACAATGCTGCCTAGCAGGTTCTCGATGGCATCGTTCACACCCTCGGGGGAACAAGAGCAATTGCAACTCCACAAGAACGTGTGGGAGCCACTTTTCAAAAGGCAAACTGTGAGTTCTCGTGGTAGCCTAACCAGACCTTTTGCTAACGAATAGAAATACAAGCCGACAAAAGAAAACGAGCGTGACGACTGGGGACTGCCGTGCCTACTGGGGACTGCCGTCCGCATGCGAGGTGCACGCCGTCGTGGGGTAGTACCCGTGATTGTAGGTGAAGCTGCACAGGCCGAGGTATGAGGAGTCCTCGCCCGCCAGCGGATATCCCCCAACGCCGGTCACGGGCGGCGGAGCAATCTGCGCACCGTACGCGAGGCAGACGCACGGGCCGGCCGGGCAGTAGCCGTAGTTGCACGAGAACTGGCAGAGGCCCTGCTGGTTTGGGTCGGTCGTGTACGTCCCCGAGACACAGACGGATGCCGCCGACGAGGACGACGACGACGACGAACTCGTTGAGGTCGAGGTGCGGCTTGTGGAACTTTTTGTAGACAAGGTTGACGAGACGGAGGAGGAGGAGCTTGCCGAGGTCGAGGTTCGGCTTGTGGAGCTTGTTGATGACGAGCTTGACGACGACGACGAAGACGAAGATGAAGACGACGAAGAACTGTTGGTATATACGGACAGACGGTTGCCTGCACCGCAGTACGTCGCGCTGTCACCGGCGCAGAGGAAGTTACAGTCGGTGGCAGGCGCGGGAACCGAGCCAGCCCCAAAGGAATTGCCGCACCAGCACTCCCGAGCATATTCAACGCCAAAGTACGTGTACGCAGCGCAAAAGGCTTGGCAGATCCCGAGCGTCATTGTGTCGGAGGCCAAGGTCGCGGCAGACAGGGCGCGCACGCTTGTGGCTTCGGTCTGGCAACCGTACCACCTGTACCCATTGACCGTTGCCGGCTGAATTGGCCCGGTGGGGGTGGGACTCGCGCTGCTCGAAGACGACGTTGACTGGGTGGAGCTTGTTGACGCTGTTGACCGCGAAGAGCTCGTGGACAGTAGTGAACTTGATGAACTTGATGTCGTCGTGCCGCTGCCAACGCAGAGTGCGCGTTCCGAGTCCGCCGCGAGGTTGGCGAAGAGACCCGTGTCGCAGCTGGAGCCGAGCCAGGGATTCAGAGCTTGCAGGGTGGCGAGCGTGATGTTGAAGCCGTCTGTGAAGGACGAACAATCGATGACTCCGTTGTCGTAGCTACTGAACTGCGTGTAGCAATTACACGAGGCACTGGTGCCTGCAACGATGTTGGTGGAGTTGACATGGAGGCAGGCTTTCATCGGTGGTAGCGGGATTCCAGCTTGCAGACTTGTCAGCCGCGACGAGACGACTAGCGAGGAAGCGAGATACGAAGTGCGGACTTACTGTTGTTACCGAATTCTACGCAGTAGCTGTACCCTGCCGCGAGACTACAAGCTGACTGGTTGGTGCTCAGGCTGGGGTTCCAGGTCAACAGCTCGTCGTCCGTAATGTTGTTGGACGCGGCGACATAGCGACAAGTGTTGGCGACATATGTGGTTGTCTGGAACACGGGCTGGTAGAAGCTGTCGACTACGGAAGTATCCCGGTAGTTGACGTAGCTTGCGCATCCCGTCTGCGTCCCGGGTGCAAGGGGTAGTTGTGGTACGACCGTTGGAGTAATTGTTGGCCAGGCCGTGACTGTTGCCAGGGCCGAGGGGTTGGGTAGTGTGATGTCGGGAATCGTGAGTCCGATCGGGCGGCTAGAGACCTGTCAGTCTGTGGTTTGGGTGGCTCGGGTGGAGCTTCAATCGTCAACAAACCTCAAACAAATGCGATAGCCAACCAGTTTGTCTAGGTTGGAGCATAGAGAGTCGATGTTTGGATTCCATGCAACAAACATGCTGGGGCTGACGACGATGTGGGCCGCCGTTATGATAGAATCGCAAGTGTCAGCTGCCTGGACCTGATACAATAGGCATTGACCCTGAAGACATAGTTGGGACCCCGTCGGCAGATTGGTACAGTCTACGATTCCAGTGGCACCATAGATGGCCCATGTGCTGACGTTCTGGGACACGGCAATGCTGTCGCAAGTGTCGCCGGCATTGATGGTATAGAGGGTTACACAACCGGGGGCTAGGGCGGGGGGCGAAGGCGATGGAGTGGCGGATGTGCTGATGGCGGCGGTATATGGCGGCGGCGAAGTGAAGGTGTATACCGTCTTGGAACACGACGAGGTGAGCGATCTGAACTCCGAGGCGAAGGCATCGCTATATCCAAACGGGGAGTTAAGCTGCATCTGGGCGCCGCCGAGCAGGCAGTCGGAGCACTTCTGCGCTGCCGTAAGTGAAGGCTGGTTCAGCCACTGGACGAGAAGAACGTCGCAATATTGTTGTGTGGTTCTGCAGACTTGGGTGAGCATATTGCTATCCGGACCAGAGGTTGGGGTGTTGCAGACGTACGGATCGAGGTGGCAGTTTATGCCGTACGCGTATGCGAACAGATCCACGAGGTATGTTGCTATATAGCTGTTAAAGATCTGCCTTTTGTATGGCCGCCGGAGAACCGCCACACCTACCTGGGAATGTTCCGCTGTTTAGCGGAATCACGTCGGTGGCCAGTGTACATGCTGCCTGGATTGTCTGTCTTGCGCTGTTGAGCGAAGAAAGGCAGGCGGCCGTGCAGAGGGTTGTGAGATTCTGGGCGTTCAGGCGCGGGAATCTGAGAGGAGGGTAAGTATGGGTTGCTGCTGATGCGCACGGGAGAACGGAGAGGCATACCTCATGCCCTCTGCGGATTGTGGTAGAAGCTTTGAACATTGTACGGTAGTGTTCAAGGCTGCCTGGCAAACAGGACTGATGCCTGGCCAGATATTTGGCAGCTGGTAACCCGGAAAGGTTTGAGCACTAACGGTGGCCAGGTGGAAGAGAGACGGCCATGCCAGCATGAGAGCGGCGCGTGTCATTCTGGTGGCCATGTTGCGTGTCTCGAAGATGAACAGGTGAGGGGACAGAGTCAGGACGGAGACAAAACGTAAGGTGAGCAGAAGTAGAAGGGCCTCGAATGAGTTGAAATGGAAAAACCAGACACACTCGGGGGCCAAGGGCGAACAGGAAAAGGGGCACACAGCGTAAACTATCTGGTGCCTCTCCCGACACTTGGAGATGGACCGCGTATCGCGACTAGACGACGAAGCTCTGGTTTGGATAGTAATTTCCCACCCGCATATGCATGTCGGCGATTTATCCCCAGAGGGACAGCATATCTCTCAAGTCGGGCACATGGCCTCGTTCTTATATCGATAGTTGGTATCTGAAACTTGGGACGCAACTCAAGTCTCTGTGGGTGTGGCCACATAATGCCTAGTATCCTGTCTGCACACTAACAAAGGTAGCATCGGCGGTTAGCATAGTGTGCGGCACGGACCGTGGGCTGC
The DNA here is from genome assembly GCA_021432605.1 of Coniochaeta sp. PMI_546. Lineage (NCBI taxonomy): Eukaryota > Fungi > Ascomycota > Sordariomycetes > Coniochaetales > Coniochaetaceae > Coniochaeta > Coniochaeta sp. PMI_546. The sequence goes on along the minus strand of MU271145.1, from coordinate 1,726,837 downwards.
AGAGCCCATCAATAGTCGCTTCCTTCATCAGGAGATATACGCACGAGACCGCAGCCTACTGCATAGTAGACCACGGCCTAGCGCGCCAGGAGTAACCCCTATCTTGACCATGAAGCAGTTGTTCAGATCTGATATCTTGATCATGTTGGGCTCCTGTCAGTCCCACTCGTCCGTTCTCCGCAAGCCTCGCTGTCTGTCCTCTCAGTCCGGCAGGTCTGCTCTCCCGCGTTGCAGTCTTTCCCGGAGCTTGTGCTGGAGTCGTCAAAAATGCGCGTCACGCGGCTCATAGCCTCTTTGCTAGCAGCCGGCCAGGTTCGAGCCAATGTGAAGGCCGTCTTCGCCCATTTTATGGTGAGTGACTGTCTCGGCGTGTTCTGGACGGCCAAGGCCACATCATACTGTGACTGACAACCAAGCAGGTGGGAAACACCGGCTCGTACTCGGTCGCGGATTGGCAAGATGACATGACCAAGGCCGCGGCCGCTCACATTGACGGCTTTGCCCTGAACATGGCCGTCGGCGAGGCCACTAATGGAGCGTCTCTGGCGAATGCTTTCACGGCCGCAAACAATCTTGGGTCGGCCTTCAAGCTGTTCTTCAGCTTTGACTATGCCGGCAATGGTCTATGGGACAAGACTCAGGTCATCTCCCTCATCAATACCTACGCTTCGAATGCAGCATATTACCACCGCGGCTCGCAGCCGCTGGTCAGCACGTTCGAAGGTCCGGCAGCATCGGCCGACTGGCCCGCTATCAAGTCGGAAACGAACTGCTTCTTTATCCCGTCCTGGTCATCATTGGGAGCCGCCCCGGCATGGGCCCTGGGCACAGCCGATGGGCTGTTCAGCTGGTAAGTCGGTCCGACCGTCATGGCTGTGACGTGTGTGCTGATCCCGAGCCGATTATAGGGCAGCATGGCCCGAAGGTCCGCGTAGTATGAGCACCTTTACGGATCACTCGTACTTGGACGCACTCGGTGGCAGTCCGTATATGATGGGCGTGTCTCCCTGGTTCTTCACCAACATGCCTGGCTTTAGGAAGAACTGGTTGTGGAGGGGTGACTCATTATGGTTCGACCGCTGGGTTCACGTCATGTCTCTCCAACCCGAGTACGTCGAGATCATTTCTTGGAACGATTTTGGCGAGTGCCACCATATCGGGCCCCTGAGAGATAATGCGTACGTCGCATTCGATAGCGCCCATGGTAAGGCCCCGTTCAATTATGCTCTCGGCAAGACCCACGACGGCTGGCGTACCTTTCTACCCTTCCTCATCGATATGGCCAAGTCGAATACCACGTCCTTTAGCCAGGAGAACGTGGTGGCATGGTATCGCGAGAACCCCAGCTCGGCATGCGGCACCGGAGGCACCACCGGGAATACTGCCAGCCAGCTGCAACAGGTATATTCTCCCGGGGAGCTCGCGCAAGATATGGTGTTCTACGCGGCATTGTTAGCATCGTCGGCTTCCGTGTCCGTCTCGATAGGCGGACAGTCTATTGCCGCCACCTGGACTACCATTCCCAGCGGAGGTATAGGCCTATACCGCGGCAGCGTACCTACGGGCGGTCTCACCGGCAGCGTCGTTATAACGATTACCCGATCCGGCGCTCAGATCTTGCAAGCGTCCGGAGACGCCATTACGTCTGGCTGTACCAACGGCATTGAGAACTGGAACGCCAACGTTATCACCGGTACTCCGCGCTCGATTAGTTCCGTGTCCCCCTTGTCTCTTGCCAGCTCTGTCTGTACCGGCGGATTTGGCGACCCGAAGTACCTTAACCTCTGCTCGTTTGCTTGTGGATATGGCTACTGTCCCGCCGTCTGTACCTGTACCTCGCTGGTAAGCCTCCCCCCCAATTCCTACAATCATCTTGAATAACAAGGGTACGTGTGTGTGCGATACTGACGCGTCTCCACCGTCTTCTAGGGTGCTGCCGTTACAAAACCTTCGGCCAAGAACGTGAACGGCTGTCCAGCACCCGGCATGGATAGTACCTATCTCGGCCTGTGCAGCTTCTCGTGCAACTACGGCTACTGCCCTAGCGTGTGCCAGATCTACCCGGCCGGCCACGTTTGTACGGCACCCAACCCCCAAGCCCCTCCTATACCGGTCTGTGTCGCCGGGATGGCCGACGGCCCGTACGCGGACCTCTGTAGCTTTTCTTGTTACTACGGGTTCTGCCCACCGCAGATCTGCACCTGTACCAAAGCCGGCACGGCCAGTCCCACTCCACCGGCGCAGACGGACATGGTCGGGGGGCCGGCCGGCGGTGCCACCGACTACGGTCTCTGCCAGTGGACTTGCCAGCACGGAAACTGTCCGTCTAGCCTCTGCACCTGCTCGGGCGCCGGCTGCTCTGGCCAGGGTCCCAGCCTTGGCCAATTCAGATTCCCGTCCCAACTGGCCATCACCAGGCTGGTGGGAGACAGCATAGGTAGCACTTGTTCCCGGGCTTCGCAGTGCACTAACCAACTCGACGTGTTTCGTTCCGCTTGCGATCCCGGCCAACAAAAACTCGGCTTTGACAGAGACGGGTGTACAGATCCGGCCTTTGGGAAATCGATCTGCTGCTCGAACGAGTACGTCCACAAGAACTGCGCATGGCGCGGCGATGGGCCCATCTGCAACGGCCAGTGTCTTCCCGGAGAACAGCAGATCATGCACTCGGCTTGGGGCGGCGGCGTGGGCGATGCAGACAGATCATCTATGACTGGTGAGCCCAAGTGTCTCAGCGGCACAAAGGCATTATGCTGCGAGGCAGAGGAATACGCCTTGTACACCAAGGGATGTAGGTGGACGGACTGGTAAGAAATTCTCAGTTGTTGAAACAACACCC